>KZ538058.1:0-88098 GCA_000934665.2 Catajapyx aquilonaris | reverse complement strand
CCCCCCCTTCCCCCTTCTCCCCCTCCTTGCCATGCCGGCAAGATTGGCAACCCTGACACTCTGGGCGGGATTTCGGCGGGGGCCTCTTTTGTCCGACTGGGTGGCGCCATTGCGGGGCTCGGATTGTAGGTCCTGCGCATGCGCTAACTTTTGGCGTGGGATGATGTCATTTTGTTTGATATGAATAGGCGGGAATTTGAATGTTACAATCGGTTCCAATCGTTTATTAACTGGAGGTTAGCAGATAACTGACGAAGTTGCTCTCTATAAACTGCGTTGTTGGCTTATTGTACAGTAGTATAGGGGAATTCGTTCTTCGCACGACCTGTTTCCATATGACATTGTAGTCAACGCACCAGCATTCAAGCATTGTACAGTACCATTCGAAATCTCTTGCCTTCTTATTGCCAAAAAAATAACAGAAAATGACAATTTTGGCATTTCCGACAAGTGTTAGATCAGTGACAGGTGGGAAAATCACCACTGCTCCAGGTGGTATGCAGGTGCTTTCCTGTTGCGCATGGGAAAGGAAGCTGATTAGTAATCAAACAGCACATTTTTCCACCAAGAGACCAATACATTGTCTGTTATACCCGAGGTGAGGTGAAAATGAGTATATTATATCAGGAGTAAATATATACAGGGCGTTTTTGTCAACGAACAGTGCTGCTTGTCACTTCCAGTCTTCCAATGTTGAAGTAGGCGCGCATAATTTGAACATACAGCTTGTCATTACAGGCGCATGCGTAGGGATTATACTTTACTTTGGGAATGAACATTTTCAGAGTAGACAAAATAATGTGCAGTTAGAAATGAAAAACAATATATAATATTGTGAGGATGTCTACATGCATATATTATTATTATTCCTCCGGCTCTTTCTGAATAACGCATGCTTTTGACATTACTGAAGCTGAAACGTGAATTTGAAAACAAATCGAATCTGGCGGCCATTTTCGGTCTAACACATGCTTTGTTTCTAATTCTAGATTGAACCGGTTCAGTACGCGGTACTTGCAACATGCATCAATTAGCGTGCAATTTGTGACACATTACGTCCAGAACAAACTGTAAACTTCAACGCACCATGTAGTAAACTAAACAAATTATTCCACACTGCACAATAGCCAACGCTTCTCTTCACCGTCCGTTCCCCATTCTCCTTTCCAACTTCCGATCCTCCAGTCAACATAAAATCGAACCATCTTCACATTGAGTTTAATCATATAATTTTGACATTATGTTACACCCTGCTTTTCCCTATAAAATTCCATCCACTTATGCTCTATCCGCTTCTGAACCACCTTTTTGTTGTGTCCCTTTCGCCAATGGCAACCCCCTGGTGTGAGACCCTCGATTGGCTCAAATGGCCACGAGGGTTTGATAGTTGGCCAATCCCACCACAGCCCCAGACCCACACGCAGTTCGATATATTTCTATCGAGCTCAATCTATACATACATACAAAGGGACTATATTAAAAAAGAAGAGAAAAGGGCTTGGAAGGGGGCAGGTGGGGAGAAGGGGGGGCAAAAGGAAAAAAAAAAAAAAAAAGATAAATGAAACAGGGTGCAAGTTGTGTACGTGTAGTTTTGCCCAGCACCTGTCGATATACGCGCATTATGGCTAGAGTTGCCTGCCCCACTTGCTGCATGGCACTCAGGCCGTTGCGTGATGGGCTCAGCGTAGAAGAGGACTGGTGATGTAGAGGGGGACACACTGAAGCACACACTGGCAGAAGAAGGTGATTATATATGACAGAATCATTGCTATGCAGTGACCGCATTACTAGCATAATGTAAACATTGATAACAGTGCAAATTTTATTTTTGTAATAATAAACTGTCGCTGCCACAAGCAGCTGACAGTAGTGTAAATTATAACTGTAAGGACCTACGATGGATGAATTTAAAATATTACATCTTACTACATATTGGCCTAAATGTAGATTTGTTAGGACCCTCTATGTTTTTGACAATCCATTCAAACATAATAAATTATATTTCAACTTTACTCCTTTAAAAAAATGTCTACAAAAGAATGAACTTATGAATTTTAACCCTGGAACTGTGCCGTGCAGTCTTTTTGGACCCCAAGGAATTAAAATGCATTAAAATGATAATTACAATGAACTTTTGCCAATTTTTTACAGTATATAACAAAGACCGAAGCAGGTTGGCATAGTGGATAGGGTGTCCGCCTGCTAATTGGGAGGTCCTGGGTTCGAATCCCGGGGCCGGCAACCTTGACCGTGGTTTTCTGTGGTTTTCCACAGTCTTTCTAGGATAATTCCGGAGTTGCTTCCGTATAATAGGCCACAGCCGCTTCCTTCCTTCCCTACGCTTGGAGGTTGAAAGGCAATGCTGGGCCAACCTCCTTAAATATATCAATTATAAAGTATATAACAGGAAGTGCATGTTTATTTTGAATTAGCGATCATTTTAGGCATTGTTCAATGAATGATTGTACATAGTCAATACATTGAAAAGTATTATTGTAGGGACGGTAGTCCCCGAAAACAACAATGAAATTTTTCCACTTTTTTGCCGAAGCATAACTCAAAAACCCTTACAGATAAAGGTTTCACAGTTTGAACACGACACCAGCTCGGCGTGACGGACGATCCTTTTCCTGTCAGGCTATAGCTAATTCCTTCGTACAACGCCAGAAAAAAATCTTATAACGGTATTCTCTCTATAAGTCTATATTAATAAAGTTCATTTCTTAGCAACGATGTAACTCTATATAAAAAATACAAACATTCTCTATTAATTAGTTTCACTATTTCTTAGCAACGATGTAATGTAAGCAACTACGAGAGTTCCGCTTTAATTGAGGCAGACATTAAAATTTTTGCTTCCATTATCAAACCATTCCTATCCACTCCTTCACCTACCACCACTTCCGTTCCGAGATTTTCAGCTTGTTACTTGTGGACTTGGTAAGTGCATCATGCCAGGAATGCCAGTCTCATATTCAAAATTAGTATAGTATTTCTTATCACTTCCATTCACCTTCTCTTTTCCCCTTCCCTCCCTCGTACTGGACCCTATAGACTACTTCTCTTCTTCGCTGTGAACACACCCTCTTCATCATCATACCATGTTATCTCGTCCCAAAATATCAATGTTGCATCCAACTATTCAACTCAAGTAAGTCACAATCATGCCGAGTAAACAACAGAAACTTAGAAAGGCACGTAGGGAGAGGTATGTCAGGGAAAGCCAGAAGGATGATCCCACCAAAGCCCTCCGATATCGCCAAAAAAAAACCCTCCAGAACAGGCAGCAGAAGCTGGCGGCAGAAATCCAGAAGAAAGGGGCAATTGTGTGTCTGCATAAGGCTCTGCTAAAATGGCGCCACAAGAAAGGAATCGCAAAGACCTATGATTCTTCCCACATGGCTGCTGAGCACCTGGTCTTGAAAGCGATAAATAAGAAGCGACTGCTCTTCTCTCTCCGCAAGAAATCTTTGGCGACTGTTCAGCATGAGCTTGTAGTTGGAGACTCATGCCACGTCGGAGACGATCCCACTTCGCTGCTTGGTGAACGCCTAAATATACTATATAGCACCAGTACTGTCCGTGTTGTGGCCCTGCGAGGCACGTCGCCCTTGTTTGATAATTTGAGTTAATGCAGAGCGTAAGCGGAGCTAGGCGCTTATTGTGAGTTTTGTATCCGCAACATTTACTGTCCGTCTTGTGGCGCTGCAGGCCAACGAACGTTATTGTGGCTCTGCCACACCCACATCACGCAACACCCACATCTACGCCGCCACAAGGCGGACAGTAATGCTGCGAACACACAACCTCCTAATTACGTTTAAAATTATCATGGATAGTCATTCACTCAACAATGGGAGTAAACTGTTTCAACAAAGGAACACTTGTTTATTTTCATTTATTCATTGTTATTACTTGCAATTTCAAAATTCAATTACTCTTGCACCAAGCATTTCCGCACACAAGGAATAATGTCGTTCGACTCAGCTCATCGAGTAGATTCAGAAAATATATAGAAACCTGCAAGACTTTTCTAGTGAAGCTAGGTCTTAGCATACCTGTCTTGTTTAATTAATTTCTCTCCGCCATAGAGGTCTTACTACCCCCTTTTTTACAGAATGGAAGGTTTTTGTGATAATATAAAAATTTATAAAAGTTAAAATATAGATGGGGTCCGAAAAGACCCCACAGCACGGTTGCCGTAACTTTCAGGCACGGCACGGTTCCAGGGTTAAATGTGTCTGGTGATGTGTCTCCCAAAGAGACCTTTGTCTCATCACAGGATTCGCAATAAAATAAATAAATAGATATTGGCAATGATGGCTGATGATTTTTTTAAAAATTTATGTTAAGATGAAAGGTTATCTCCTATGCCGGTGGCTGAAAAATTGTGCTCATCTGCTTTATTTGACAGTAATTTAGAAAGCATTATATTTAAAAAAAGGAAAACTGATAACGATCAATAATGTTGGATAATAAGAATCGTAAGTGTTGCACCTGCATGATATGTACAGGGCACATTTTGAATTTTTATTTCCACAAACCTGATGGCATCTGCAGTATTACAAACGCCTTTATAAATTTTCCTGATGCGTACTATCTGTTATTGGAGCCAATGAAATTGCATAAATACATCATAAATGAACTGTAACAGGTGCACATGTATGCATCCTTCTCCTGCGCTTATGAAAGTGAATGGATTGTATTGCCGGGTTTCCTTTTGTAAACAGAGCCACTGATGCTGGTAATATGCGTTTCAAATTTTTCCTCAATTGCAATCACAAATATTTTTAGAAAAATATGCGTCTCTGGAGGATACGCATTCATTGATGGGAATTTCATTACCAACAGCAGCTGCGGAGAAGTGGACAGAGATGGCGGAACTAGACTGCAGCTTGACAGCCATGGACTGGCTTCCTCGCCTGAATGCAAGGAAAGCCATTGGAAGCGGTCCAGAAGATGAGGATTCAAGTGACAACTGCGATCAGCTGCAAAAGGACGGGAAGCCAGCTTACAGGTACAGTATGCATGACAATTAATGGCAATGTACGGATTGTTTTATTATTGCAGGAAACAGATTTCAGTGTACTGACAGGTGCTTGATTGGTTTCCCTGTGTTTTCTATTGCATGTGGTCCAATTCAAAACAGATTTATAGCTGCTGAATTTTGTTTCAGTTATGCATCACTAATCAGGTTGGCAATCAGCAGTGTCCCTGAGCAGAAAATGACATTGTCTGAGATATACCAATGGATTTTAGACAACTTCCCATACTACCGTGAGGCGGGGACAGGATGGAAGGTGGGTGGATCACTTATTGTCATGGCCTGAAAATTGTTGTGACCTATTATTGTGCCTGGTTTTTTACAGAATTCAATTCGGCATAACCTGTCGCTGAACAAGTGCTTCCAGAAAGTTCCGCGCCCAAAGGAAGATCCAGGAAAGGGAAGCTACTGGACCATTGACTACAGTGTTAACATGGATCAGAACCTCAGCAAGAAGAAGAATGTTACATATAAGGTACTGAGTTACGAGATTGTTGTAGAAGAACATGTTTTACAGTGCACCTTTTCAATGCATTTGAAATGAATCTTTACATGTACAGTATGTTGGCCCTTTGTGTCCGCAAAAAAGAGGTTCCCATTTTCTTTCCATCAAAACTTATCGATTGCATATGTTTAATGACCTGGAAGACATGCAAAATTTTGGGAGTCTTATCACACGCGTTTTAAACTAAGATTATTTTTTGTTCCTTTGTAATTAGGATGATGAAGCACTTCTTTTGTATAGCTTTGGAACCATTTCAGATTTCATTTTTACAACAAGAATGATTTTGCAATGACAAATGTTACTATTGCAGGTGTCTCCGTACAGCCCTGAGTGTAACAGCAACAGCAGTGACAACGCCATGTTTCCGCTCAACCCAGTTGTGACGATGCCCACCTACTGCGATCCCTCCAGCCCAGAAGAGCCTCCTCACCCGTGGCCCTTAAATTACTGGTCCAACTATTACCAGCAGGCCCAGCCACAACTATATCCTGTGCCTTACCCAATCAAGTCATCTCAGGAGTACATTGTACCAGACTTGTGCCCTGTTTCAGACATAAGCAGTCAATGTGACATGTTTGTGGCGAATCCCGCTGTCAGGGAAGCAGAGCGAGCATGTGACCCGTTGTTGACCCAGGATAATTGCGGTGCTGTCGATGAAAGCCACACAACCATGCCTCAGATCCTCAACCTGAGCACGGAACTACTGGCTTTAGCATCTGAATCGGGGCCTCATCCAAGCGGCTACAGCAACATTGGAAGCTGCTTGCCCAGGAGCAATGCTGTCGGGCACTGTGAAGACGAGTTCAACTGGGATCGGTTATTATAGAGCCACATACACTTTAATTGTTGCTCTTGGAACTTTATTGCTGTTCTGTATTTATAAAATTGTGATTGGATGTGTTAAAATATTACTGCACTTTATCTTTTTAAAATGGCAATTAAGTTCGTTCGAAATTGTTGACAAGCGATGATCAAATTCACATAAGGTCGTTCTTATTAGAGTACACTTATACGGCATGTTTTTACAAAGACTGATTCACATCTGTCCTTTCTTTCTGTTAGGTGTATTACACCATGCAGTGTACATATTATTTTATCTCACGTTTGTTGTGTGATTAAACATGTGATATTCACTAGTCAAAAGACATTCTGCAATGCAAATATTTGCAAGTCTTGAGAGTGTTGTGGAATGCACTTTGTGCCTACCAACTTTGTGCCACATTTTATTCATATCATAAAACTACCTGAGAATCTCAGTTTGAGAAAGAGTGTTTAAATTATTGTAATATAAAGGCCGCTTCACAAACTCAGCGTTGCGAAAGCGGAGTATAATGCCTGTTTTACAAACTCAGATTTGCGGGAGCGGGGCATGTGGAGCGCGGAAAATTTACGAAGGGCTATTCACAAATGCTGCGTGCAATGACCGAGCGCAGGCGTTGCGCTGGCGTCCGGGTGGACTTTCTGCGTGCGATGAGTGGAAGCCCCATACGCCCCGCTTTTACAACGCCGAGTTTGTGAAGCGGCCTTAAGTTTCACTGTTAAAATAATGTGTTTATGACGTGCAAGGCCAGTGTAACTCTACATGCACTTCACTGCATTGCTTCCTGCAGAGTAAATGGGTGCAATGGTGTTATTGTGGGTAATACTGTTAATTATGAGCTGTCCACAGAAATTTCGATTGCGTTATTTACCAAAGACTGGATATAGCATCCAGAGAAATATTTTCCAAGCCAGTAATAGCACAAATTTTATTAAACTTTTGCCCAAATATGTGTCTGTTATTCTCAAGATGTCACTGTCAGCATTTCAACACTGCAGTGCTATGCCAGGCATAATGACAAAACGTGACTATATGGTGCTAATGCATCATTACAGATACTGTACGTATACAGAGTTGCTGAATTTGTGTAAGGCAACTACATGAATCACAGGGTGTACTGTACCACATGGTTCTCGATTAACATCGTGCACTTGTTATAAAGGTGACATTTTCTCACTGTTCAAGGCAGGTAGCTTTTCTTTTCTGACAAAGTGACTTTATTGACCGGCAAAATGTTAACACTAACTCGGACACACCATGTTTCTGGTGATGAGAAAGGGGAAAAAAAACATCTCAAAATAAAATAATATCCCTTCCTATTTTGGTCCACATTCACCATCACTAGACTGTTCTGATGAATCCGAGTCGCACCCTTGTTGATTAAAATTACATCATCTGCTACACTGAAGTGTATTTATTGATAGCGCAGGCTGATTTAAACATCTTATCTATTCATGGTCTCTTTTTGCACCTGTTTATGTCATTACCCACCAGTATTAATGACTGGAGTGTGTACGCAACACCCTTTGATGGAAGCCAATTTGCAGGGAAATAAAATCAAATGTTACACTATAGTTACAGCCTTCATTTATTCCATTCCCATTTTCTTCATGACGTTCCATGGTAAAGATTCGTTTCCTCTACTTTTCGCCAAATTTAGCGTTCCAGTTCTATATATTTTAGTGAGAAGAATCGCGCAATATTTTATCGCCGATTTTCTGAGGGACTTGTCCGGTTTGTCCCGATCCGAATGCCCGGGTCCCAAAAGAGCCAAAAGGGGTGAGGAGGTGTCCATCAGACGACTATACGCATTTAAAGTCTTGCACATAATTCCCGAATTTATACACACACAAAAAAAACGCATGCCACTGTAAATCACATTTAAATTAAATAACATTAAAAACTGTTGGCAACACATTATCCAGGAGGTCCATAAGCGCTGTATGTAATAAGCAGCTTTCTCACTCATGCGATGCGATTAGTGTCGCAGAGTTGAAAAAAAAAAAAAAAATGAAAATGGCGTCCGAGTGATCACAGAGATGATGATGAAGATGCGAGGGAGTTAAGGGGTCGACAGGCGATGGAGGGAAGGATGTCTCCGGCCGAGGAAGCCAACCAGGGGAAGGAGAAGGAAGGGCCCGTGGCTGGACCCATCCTGCACGTGCTGGTCGTCGGGTTTCACCACAAGAAAGGCTGTCAGGTCTGCATGTTTCTACTGCTGGAAAATCTCTTACCATACAAATTATTTTCCATTGCACCACTCTGCGGTTAAAAATAAATTAGGACAATCAAACTGCCGAAATTTGGTTACTCATACTGAGTAGTAGTGGTCAGGAAGAAAGGTAACCGTATTTATGAAGTTGAACTTTTCAGGTATGAGTCAGATAAGGAAAGGTACATAACCGCAGTTGTTTGCAGAGTTTAATCTTAGGTTATATAGCATTTGGTGTTTTTGTGACACTTGAACTATTTCTTGACTTGGAAAACTGAAATGTGTTAATTAATGTGAAATCCTGAAAGCGAAACCAGCGAGAGAAGTTTTGAGAGCAGTAGGCGAGGAAGCAGTTTAAAAAAAAAAAAAAATCATTGCTAATTTCTGTTCTGCCATAGTAAAACATCCAGAGACAATCGAGAAATCTTGAAACACACTCTAGGGCCAGGTTGCAACGGCTCCAGGAAAATTTGTCTCTATTAGCTGAAATCGTCGTGCTTATCTGCGGCTTGCCTGCAACATCTGAAAACCCCTGAACTTCTTTAATTTTCTTGAAGTAGCCTACTACTATTTCAGTAAATTCGTGTGGCATGGTTTTCAAGGTTGATGTTCCGTATGTTAACGTATTTCATGATTAAATCAGCCTAACAGTTGGTCAGTAGTACTTGAATGTTGAGTTTTATGGTGATGTTTTTGGAAATTAATGTAGGGACTTGTAGATGGAGAAAAATTATTTCCAACACATAAATGTGTAAAGCATGAACATGTACGTATGTAGCTGTTATTATTTGTAAAATATATTTTCTTTATCTTCAGAGTAGGTGTAAGCGAGAATCTAGGCGATGGCAACATAGCTGGTAGCGAAGGGGTTAATTAGGTACAGGGTGACTAAAGTCTGGATGTTGTGTCAACTCCATGTGCCAACTGTGTCAACACATCTTTTACTGATTGTCAACAATCTGCTAGTTGGCACAACTGGAAACCAACATTCCAATCCAAATACTTGTGTATCCAGACTTTAGAGACACCTTGTATGCTTCATAGTCATACTAAAACAATAGCCTACATAGTGTAGTATAGAAATCATAGAGTGTTGTTGTTTGCAACGCGTTTCCAGCATGTTGAGAGCCCACCCATCTCGTCTGCATTGCTAAGGTGCTGGCAAATAATATATCAGCTATAAAAACCAGGGTCACAGGGATGTATGAAAAATTCGTTGTGGAAAAGGTACACTGTCGTCTTACTTAGGGGCTACCTCCCCAAAATAATGAGTGTGTGGTGAGGTGGCTGAACTTGACTGCAGCTCCGATGTGCAGTGACCATACTAACCCTCCTGCTGGAAGTGATGACCCTGCCACAGCCAAGTATGGGAAGAGGCAGCCCTCAAACCAGGAAAAAATTAACGCAGGAAGAACTTAGTGTCAACTAAACACTGCGACACTATTCAGTTCCCACAGCAACCTTAGAGACAGAAACAGTCAACTCTAATTCCTCCCTGTGAGGGTCAGTGCGAGACAACAGCAAAGAGATTCACTGATCTGATTCTGACACGTCCACTTGGAACGTCTTGCCCCAGCATAGACGAATAACATTTGGCCCATAGCAATATAATAATAATACTAGTGCATACGGCCATTTTTCAATAACCAGAAGACCCGCGGCGCAGGGGGGTACAGGTATAGGGTGGGTGGGGAAGGGGAAAAGGTCCGGCAGGGGACGATGACGGAGGGAGAGACGGAAAAAAGCGACCTTCACCCACGAAGTTCAACATGCAACTGAACGGGTCCCACCCCCAATGCGCATGCTCGGAACAGGGGCCAATCGGAGGCGTCTTGAATACGTCGCAGTAACAATGGACGGGGGCCAATAGGAAGAGGTGGCGGCAACTTAAGGAGGCGAACCAATCAGAGGGCTCGGTCAAGCAACGCAAGGATTTTAATATTATAGATGGTGAGGCGGTAAACAAGAACTGACGTTGCTAGGTTGTGACATCATGAACAAATGAAAAAATGATGGGAAAAATCATATTAACTTCTATCCCATAGCAGGTGGAACTGTGAGGTTTTGAATATAGATCCGCAACGCCCTATTGCACATTCGGATCTTTGACGAAGAAACTGAATTACCAATGATTATTGAGCAAAAAAATAGAATCGCATTTTTCAATGGTTTTTAATTTTTTGCAGAGTACTGAAGGGGAATTTAGTAAAAGTGTAAATGGTAGGAAATCACTTCATGACAGTGGGGATCTCTGTTCAATTTGGAAATATCAAGAACTAGAACAACAACAAGTTGGAAAAATTCATTGTTGAAATGCTATGCTAGTCTTACTTAGAGGCTACCGCCCCTCAAATGTGGTGTTTAAATGCCCTAAAGACCAGTTTGGACGGGGTTGCTGCTAGTAAAATAACACTGCACCATGACAGTGTGTTATCATTGGGGTCATCATCTCCAGCTATCATTATTTGTGACAATCAGATATTTTGTGACCTACTTTGCATTTAAATTTAGCTCATGATTACCCTTTTGGGGAGAAAATGTCACCATTACTTGAGTTTGAATCCTGGGAGATTGTTGGAAGCGTTGTAAGTTTCATGTTCTCTGCTGGCATCTCAGAAATTGTGTCAATATGATTTTATGCTCATTTATGATCAGCCATGTGATTGTGCAGTATGAGTAATTCTTGCATTGCCTTGACAAAAAAAATTCGCACTATAAACAGCATGATTAGACTGAATAGCATTTTTGTCCTCTTGATAAGAAAGTAATGCAGAAGTGCACAAGCGCGGAAGTGTGCAAATAGTTCTTATGTAGGTAACAAAGAATGCCTCATAATTATATGGAAAATGTTTTGAAATGTTATTTGGTAGGTTATTGTAATCTTGTTCTAACTTTCCCAATGCATCAAACAACACTGGTCAAATTTAAATAGTTCATGACAGTAATAAGTAAGTTACTGTAAATACTTTTTACCTAGAGATAAGCTTAAATTTGTGACAATAGTGCTGAGTTCATTAGCATGTAAAGGCTTGTATTTAATGATTATGATATGCTGCATTTCAGGTGGAATATTCATACCCACCGCTAGTTCCTGGTTCTGTTGGTGACTCCACAGAGTGCCCCTCAGCTTGGAAATACCTGCCGACTCTTGCTCTGCCTGACGGGTCTCACAACTATGAAGAAGACACAGTGTATTTCCACTTACCAAGTCTCACAAACCCTAAGCAAACCATCTTTGGAGTGTCCTGCTTTAGACAAATTGATGCTGAGGTGAGAATTTGTATAAGATAAGAAGATGAAGTGTCAAAGAAAATTATTTTAACACATGATAAAAGTGGTGAAATCCAGTGATACACATTAATAAGTTTATTACATTAATATTTATGGATTGGAGAAGTAGATTGAAGCTTAAAAATGACAACTGCCCTTCATGAAAGCATTCAAATGGTAACTTGGGGAGATTTTTGTGCTTTTGCCGATAAAATATAATATAGTGCAATCTTTTTTTCAGAAACTAGTCAACAAAACTGCTGATATAACAAGGAGCACTGTTCAGAAGTCAGTTTGTGTCTTGAGCAGTGTGCCACTCTATGGTCACATCCAAGTGAAGATGTCTCTCATAACTCATGCCTACTTCAAGGAAGGGGACTTCAGCAAGGTTTCCCTTCTTCAGGAAACTTTTGACAACCTGAACAACTGTCTTAGTCAGACTATGATGAACACACCAGAAATATTTGTTGGTAAGCTTGCTTTGTTCCTCATTGAAGTGACACATTTGTGTGTTAACCAACCCATGCTGTCTTTTAACTAGGGTTATCTCTGAGGGACCTGATTCTACAATTTAGGCACAAGGCACTGCTTTTATTCAAGCTTATCCTCTTAGAGAAGCGAGTCCTTTTTTTCAAGTCACCTGTCTGGCAGCTGTGTGCCACAGTTTTGTCACTTCTGTCTGCTTTTCCTGGGCTGATAGAATCTGGACTCACCGAGTCTGCATGTGTCAAGTAAGTAGGTCTTTTTTGAATGGGTCAGAATGTAATGAGGTTCCCTGCAAACCACAATGCTAAAAATCCCTGTTCTCTTCAGGCCTTCTCGACCAATGTCCCCAGTTCCTCAGTTCAGCTCTGAGTCTGAAGGCTCAGAACAGTTGCCAAATGAGGTTCAAAGTCCACAAGCAGATTCCAATATTGAAAAGGTACCTGAGGAAAAGACATCTTCGGAAATAAACGATGCCAAACCTGAAGAGGCCGAAGATGGATTTGGGAGTCATGCGAGTCTCTCCTCTAATGGTTCCCTCAAGGCAGCTATGACTACATCAGAAAGCTTGTCCAACTTGACCTCTAAAGTGAGTGCATTCAAGGGCAGGCTGTCAGGAGCTTTCAACTACTGGTCTGGAAAGGAAGGAATGAGCCCCGAGGAACCACCACCACCCAGCAATGCTTCCCAGGTGGGCAGCATTGAGAGTGACAAAATGGAGGACGGTATGGAGAGGGAAGTGCTACCAAACATAAACTCTGTCATGCAACTCACTCCAGAAGACTGCTCGCTTCCGTTGGCCATCTTTACTAAGGTACTGACATATCACTTAGACTTAGGCCCTCTTGCATGAATGCAACTTAAGGAATATGTACAGTATAATATTAAAATACAACCAGACTAAAATTTTAGCACAAATTTTAAGTTAATATCTTTCGCTAAACAGGGCTACTTGTGCCACCCATACTTGTCACTACCTTACTTGGATCTACTGAGTGATGTTGAAGTCAGGGGATACGTCATTGGTGCTACCAACGTTCTATTCAAGCAGAAGAAGAATGTCGCTGATGTAGTTGTGGAAGTAAGTGAAGTTTTAAATGATTTTGCTAGTGGTGGAAGTTGTATTTTTATCAAACCATTATTTTGAACCTGTCGAGGTTGGCTTAATTAGGATGATAATGTGTATGGTATTTATCTCTTTCTAACATCGGAGGACTATAAAGTAACTTTTAACCCTCGGACGGTGACGTGGGCACTTTTTGTGACCAACGACCCTTTTTTTGCTATAACTTGGCAAATTTAGGACATTCGAGATTCATCTTTGAGAACATTTTCGTTTGGCTATTTCTGTGATGAATGATGTTTAGTTTAAATTTTTTGAGCAAAGAGCGCGACCAGGAAAAAATAAATTAGGCGGCAATGCGTAGTTGGGCACTGACCAAGGTCCGGTCTGGCGGCTCCCGGTGGCATCTCAGGCCGCCAAGGGGTGGAATCCCCCTACCCGCGGGAGTTGGCCCCGACTGATTTTCTTTCCGAATTTTTTTCTGATCGCACTATTTTCTCAAAAAATGTAAACTAAACGCTATTTGTCGTAGAAGGAATCACACTATGATTGTCACAAAGGTGAAGCCCGAATGTGCTATATTTCGCCAGATATAACAAAAAATATGGCTTGGTCACAAAAAGTGCCCACGTCACCGGGGAGCGAACATTTCGCACGTCACCGTCTGAGGGTTAATAACCTGAAATTGCCTTGTTGGGGACTCATTTGGCACCTTTCAGTGTTTGCCATCAGATTATTTTGAATGGTTTCTTAGAGCTTCTTACCATCACTATAACTTGTAAGTCTGCATGATTTGACCAGTTGTTTTCTCTGTCACCTTCTGAAAATGTGTACATGATAACCACGAAACTTCCTAAAAACCTGTGGCATCTTGTCAACTGCTGTAAAATTCTGTGGCCCAATTGTATCCAAGCATTGGTACATTGAATTTTGGGGTTCTCTGAGGATCAGGATAGGAAAACCAGGATTTTCAGGGAACATAACATAGCATGCATTATGGAATACATTGTATGAGTATTACAATGTCCTGCGAACATTTATGAATGACCAAAGTATTCCACTGGTGGATGGTTTCATAAGAGTCCATGTTTCTGTCATAATAAAGGAAGATAATAATAATAATAATAATAATAATAATAATAATAATAATAATAATAATAATAATAATAATAATAATAATCCGGGGTAGCGCTTGACCTCATCTGAGGTATGCAGCACGGACCTTTATTTATTATGTTAAGTACATTGGAGCCCTTATACGTAAAGCCCGGGCCCACGGGCAGGATGACAGGAGGGGATGTGCAAGGTGCAGTGCAATGTCTTAATGCGGCCATTTTTAGTGATCTCCCCCGGGTGGTTTAGTCTGTGGAAATATCACCCGAGACGAAGCCAGAGGTGACCCTGAACTCTGCACGAGATGAAGGGGGTGTCCCCGGGTTGGGATCGAACCCGGTACCTTAACATCCGTGGGCGCATACGTTACCGCAGCACCACTCCGCCTCCCCAAAGGAAGATATTTGCAGATTATTATTGGCATGTTCACGTAGGTTGCACTGCCTCCAGAAATCATTTCCAGCTGGAAAATAACCAGAAACATTTGTAATTCATAGTTGTCAACAATGCTGTCAACAATGACAAACTTTACTGGTAACATGACTGAGACAATTCAACTAGGCCTTTATCTTCTCTGATCGTCTGTCTCACCACTTGAAATATGTACAGTGTGTGCTGGTTGTAATGTCTTGAGTGGTTAGTGATTTTTAAAAATCCTAAGCTGCTTGTTATAAAGGAGTTGATTGTGGTTATCAAATAGCTGCTAGTGTTATGAATGGAAGTGTCCATTCAGGCCCTTGAGGGGTTATTAATGGCGAGTTGCACTTTTTAAACCACTGGCATCTGGTTGGACCTTTTACATATCTTCCTGCGTGAGTTTAAAAGGATACACCCATTTGACCTATTGTTATCAGGCAATACTTTTGATAACTTTGAAAAGTTGCTGTTCTGAAGTAGCTACTTAAAAATTAACTGTACTTTGATGGGAAAAAATAAATAACTGTTACAAGCAATATATTCAGTTAGAACAAACACTATTGATCCCATAATGCCTGCTTGAGATCCATTATTCTGGGGTTATTTTGTGTAATTAGGTTGGATGCAAATTAAGTGATGGGTGGTGAAAGCAGAGCAAAATATCTGAGATTTAGTTTTCACATGACTTAAATAATAATAATAATAATTGGCTACCCTGTGACAGGCCTGGTGGCCTGTTTTAGGGGACCCTCTATTCAATTCCTGACTTCATTAAATCTTCAACCTGCTGATGGATTTTGATAGTGAGTGGAAATAGGAGAACCCCAAGAAAACCCATACAAACACAAAGAGAACTTGTTGAAACTCTTTCCTATGAGAAAGATCTCGGTCTGACATGGGGATTGAACCACTCGATTACCTGAAACCTGTTAGTAACCTGCCCTGGCTGCAGTGGCAAGTTGCTCATTACGTGACTTTTTGTTGGTCGCAGCATAGAGTTCCAATCTATATCTTTAGCATATAACAGAAACATACATTTCGAGTTTTTTTGTTTTTTTGCAGAACAGACTTTGCTTGATTCATGTTTCAGAGTCACTAACCTAGCTGTAAATTTTAAAAATTCAAATTAATATTACCTGACTAATTTACATTTAATTTGGTGTTTACCTACTTGTGCAGGAACTCTTGTGTGTGATTGGGTCAGAATTAGATGCAGTGACATTTTTTCACCTACTGGTTGCACCATGGGTTGCACAGTCAGGAAGAAGTCATTTTTATTGCAAATTCCAGGCAGTTTATACTTATTTTGTTCTCATGTTCTACTTCTTTTCCAGATTGACTTTGCCCGAGTGGAGATCCTGAATGCTGAGCTAAAACGGCAACTGCAACTATCAACTGAAGACCTTCGCTTTGCTGATTACATAGTCAAACATGTAGCTGAAGAAAAGCATGACATATTTCTTGATGGCGTTGGTTGGGAAGGAGGAGATGAATGGATTCGAATTCAGTTCAAATTGTACTTGCTTTCCCTGCTCAGGACATCCATGCTTCAAGGTATGTCTTAACCTGCTCACAGAGTGAGTTCCAGCTCTTAAAATATTCCTGTATCAAACAGAGGGAAGTCGTGAGCTGGAGCATTTCAACAGCAGTTTTGTGACTGCTTGGAAAGGTACTCACAACTACAAGATGTGGAGTGCTGCTGACAACAAGGGCATTTTGGAAGTAAATCCAGGTCATCCCTTCGCAGGGCAACTGTCTATGGCTGATATGAAACTTAGACTGTCACAGTGAGTATACAGAAAGAGTGGCTCATAACTTGCTTTGCATTATATAGAAAAACTTTGTCTAAGCTTACCTTGCAGTGGAAGTACCACCCATTTCCTCCTGCCAGCCAATTATGTATTTAATTGTACATGATTTTTATTCTGGTGAGAGGTACTTCCACAGCAAAGTAATCATATGTGGAGTGTAAAGTATTGCTTTCAAAATTTATTGCATGCCACCATTTTATAAGTATTTCAGTCTTTTCATTGCATAACCTGATGCTGAAGCTAATCAAATCCTTACACCTTAGTGCAATGCAAACAACTGAAGGGGGTCGGAAAATCAACCAAGCAGTTGCATCCACAGGTAGAGCTGTGGCGCAAACCAGCAAAGCAGTTGGTAAGAAATTGGTCAATGACTATTGGAACAATTTAGAGTACTTTGTTACTCAAGGCAATTTTCATGCATATTTTTCGAAACAAAGGTGGTGCATTGTCCCAGGCCAAAGGGGCTTTGTCGAGCTGGTGGAGCACATTCAGTCCTCCTGGACAAAACCAAGAGGGTGACACTACCGCAGTCAATCAGAATCTACAAGAAGATGTGATAGATGAAGGAGTCGAGGTTGAAGTCAGTCCACCGGATGAAAGTGGGACAGACGGTGATGGTCAACCTGGCAGCGAGTTCAGTAATAGGTAAAAACAGGCAAAAGCTTAAAATATAATGATATTATGCAGGACCTGAAGTTGAATACATCCCAGATTTTTGTTGTATTAACTTTGAAGTATTATTTGGAATTATTTGCTGTGATACTATTTGTTGGGGATTCTTGAATCATTTTGGCAGAGGCTTTAATTTGGTATTGTTATTTTTCTTTTTCTTTTGCATTTTGTTTTGTTTGCAGGATCCTGGCCTGGCAGCTTGTTAACTTTCCGATAGAGGTCGTAGAGCCTAAAGAATAGGAGTCATCTAGTGGTCAAAGATATTGTGAGGCTAACTTTAATATTATTTATATAATATACAGAGGCAGAAATATTTATTTATTTAAATTTCACAGGAATTCAATATTATTGTCATGTTTTGTGGGTTGTAGTTAGGAATGCTACCAAAATGTGAGACTTTTTAAACGCTTTTTTTGTTAAATAATGTGGATAATAACCCGAGGTATATGTATAGTATTCAGCATATTGTACTTAATGTTTTGTAAATGTTGGAAATAATTTTTAAATACAATAGATTGGTGTATATTTACTCAGGTATTTCTTTGAGCACACAGAATGTATTTTATGAAATGTATAAGAATGAGGCGTTTGCAAATTTTGAAGACAATTTTTATTGTGTGAAA
The DNA here is from genome assembly GCA_000934665.2 of Catajapyx aquilonaris. Lineage (NCBI taxonomy): Eukaryota > Metazoa > Arthropoda > Diplura > Dicellurata > Japygidae > Catajapyx > Catajapyx aquilonaris. The sequence goes on along the minus strand of KZ538058.1, from coordinate 70,065 downwards.
TATTTGTAAGCTTTACACTTAATTTACATGAGAATTAGGTCCAAGTTTTTTTTTTTTTAAAGTGAACATGTTAATGTCAATAAAATTGTATGTGAATTTTTTGATGTGTCACCGAATTATCTTCTGAAAAATTAGGTCCTGGCATATTATTCAAGCAGAATGCTGTGCTTTACAATCTGCTTTTCCTTGTCACATTTCTATGTATAAAAGATATCCTGTAAGCGCTTTCCCTAAATTTATAGCATGCTTGTCAAATTGGTCCTGAAGGTGACAAGCACATACGGTTCGCAACTTAGAGGAAGTTATAAATGGCAGGAAATGATAATTATGAAACTGGACTGGTCACCGAAGAACCTGTAGTCATTACAATGTAATTAAAAATGTGGTGCTACTACCTAACGGCAGGGGTCGAATCTTAAATTTTTTTGTCCATATGCAAAGTTTGCACTCCAAACTTTCACATGGAGTGCATTACTTACTTGGAGTGCATAATTTTTAATTACAGGGTGTATTAATGTTTAAAAGCAGGACTAACTGTGCACTCTATATTTTTCCACTCGTTGAGAGTGAAAATCACTTTATCTATTGAGTGATTTTCACTCAGAATGTGCAATCATTTCAATCACTAAAAGAGTTCGTCTTTCACTGATTTTCACTCTTATTTTGAGTAATATTCCACTTGAATTGAGCTAAAGTAAATCTTTGCCAAGGGAAATTCGCTCAAAAATAGCATTTTTCGAAAGTGCTCAATTTTTGAGTGAAATCCTTTCTCTCCTCATCCTCTTCCCCCTCGACTCTTGTAGACCCAATAATAATATTTCACTCAAAAAGTATTTAGAGAGTGGAGTGCACATCGACGTCTAGGATTATATTGTCGTATGTCGTATGTTAAAACATACGAGATACGACAATATAATCCTTAGGCGTCGACATGTTGCACTCCCAAGTGTTAGTTTGGAGTGCAAATTGCACCTTTGCATCCGAATATTTCGACCAAGGCAAGGGGGTAATCACTCGACTGAAAAGTGTACACTGGAGTACTAAATTCAAGGAGTACCACAGAGTAATAAAGAGTGAGGTGCCTGAGGAGTACCTGGGAGTACCACTCCCAGGTGTACACCGGAGTACCGAAGTGATTACCCCCTTGATTTCGAACCCCTGTAACAGCATGTTGCATGTTATACCAACGGTAAGTTGTACCAGGCTGTACTTGGGTTCTTTCAAAAAAAAAAAGTTTGCACATGCCATAGGTATTACCATCACCAATGCTTATGTATCAATGTATTGTAAATGAATTTTTTCACTCGACAATAAACTTGACAGATTTTGAAAAGACAGGTTGCTGCGCATTTAAAAAGTGGAAACGTTCAAAAATGGAGAAACAATCACCACTGCCTTCAATCAATTTTTTTTTTGTGTGTGTGTATCTGTCATGTACTTGATACATTAAAAAATGCATGTAATTTCACCCTGAATATGTCTCTTTTATTACAATATTGTCCAGTTGCTTATGTTCGAAATCCCCCTCGTGTTCCGGAAGAACCCGACAATTCCCGAATTAGATCGTGTGACGTCACACGTTTCCCTCAAAACAGGGTCCACTATACTTACCTTTCAAAAAAAAAAAAAAAAGGTTTCCCCCCTCCCCGCTGAGCAGTCTCTCCCTCTGTGTTCCCTTCCCTCTCCCTGTGCCCTGCCCGCCGCCTTCCCCCAGCCTCCCTGTAATGTCGCGCACTGGCGCTCCTAGGCCTAATGAGGAGGTGACTGACTTTTTATTGTGCGCGGCATTTTCGTGGCCTCCTCCTCCTCCTGTTGTACTCATCGTCGGCACTGGGCGGCCTCGAACACAGTCCAGATGAGGAGGCCCTGCAGAAGCAGACTGATCCAGCCCGGCCCCGGGGCCAGGTGGAAGGAGGCAGTGCCCGGTGGTGGTGCCCGGTTCCCTTCTCTACCCCCTACGGACTAACGTGGTGCTTCTTTCATTTCCCCCCACGAAGAAAGTGGGATATCAGTTTTAGTGTGATCCGGTGGTTTTGTGTTTTTTTTTTTTTTTGTGGTGTTCAAAAAAGAATAAGGTGGACTAGGCCTGGATTATAATTATACAAGGCCCCAGCACGGACTCGAATGGAGACCAACATGCTGGAGAGGAGCAGGTAAGAAGGAATAATGTTCTAGTCTACGATTGGTTCCGACTGGTCACTGACCATTTGGTATGTCATGTTCAGATAATAACGTGTGTGATTTAAGTCGCAGGTTGTACCACCACTGGCGGATTGACTTGCGTATAGTTGGCGACTGGGCTCCTCGTTGGGGCGGAAGGCGTAACTTACCCGTGGATTAACTACGATGGTAAGCGAGTCCCAGACTAGGACTCGGAGCTGTTAATAACGAGGTTAAATCCCTACTCGATGTCTTATCATTGTATGGTAACCGACCTAGACTTGGTCGCACACATGTCTGATGGCTTACCTACAGTTCCTAATGCTAATCCAGGTAGAGAATTCAGGAACTGTTGGTGTGAACACAGAATGAATATGGTGGCGATTAATAATTGTTGACTCATATAAGACAAAATGTTCTTAGTCGTGCATTGTGGCCTTTTAAAGATACTTTCCCATTGCTGTGCTGTAAATTGGGCAGCACGTAGTGGTTAACTGCTAGCAGTTGCCCTGTAAGCTTTATGCAATCAGACTGGTAACGAGGATCCATTATTTCAAGGCGCAAGTACATTGGACCACTGTAATCCCATTTGTCACCAAAGGCGTAGCTGTGCTGAGTGCAAAAGGTAGGGACGCTATTAGTACTGACATATCGAGGCTGACGAATCCAACTTGTACCATGTTTAAGCTTGCCCCAGGCCACTTGGCCCGTTTGCTTGCATCAGTTTTGGTAATGCTTAATGCAACTGCATTATTTTAAGTCTACCGGTATGTAAATATGTGTCTGGGGGGATACATATTCTTATTTCTTGTCCTGCGAGAGCTAAGACTGGATTATTCACTTGCCAGGGGTATGTTATTGCCCCCTTTTGAAGGGCACTCGTTGAGACATACCATGGTATTACAACAATACCATGTTGTTTTGGACTGACAGGTTATGTAGGACTTGATGAAGTATAAAAAGAGCAAATTAATCTGATGGGCAATTTATTCCACTATTTATCCACCATAAACATCTGCCTTATATCAGGGGTCACCCGTAGCTACTTGAGGATGTTAGTCATTTTGTAGGCTGTGACTGCTGCAGAGAAATAACAATGACCTTAACATTATTGGAAACTACTGATTCATTTTAATAGCATGGTATTTTACCTATTGGGATTTTGGCATTGCTCTTGATCTACCTGGGTGTCATCCTGTTTTTATAGGAACTTGTCATTGGCTCATTGCTAAAGGCAGTGTGAAAGGACTCGTGAAAGGATTGAAGTGGGGGGTATGCCATAAAGTACTTGCTCTAATGTATTTACTGTAACTGATGTACTGGACTGCTCAAAAAGATGGAGCCGATTTTGCTTTGAAACCAAATGCAAAAATCACGTCCATCTTTTTAAGTCATACAGTACCTACAGTATAGTGAATATCATGTATGAAATATGAGATGAGCTTAGGGTGTAGTGTAGCATATGGGACAACCTGCTACTATCTACAGGGTAGCACAATATGTATGTAATTAACTGTACAGTATATTGTCATATCATATTGCCATATCTTGATCATTGTGGAACCAGACTATAGTTTGGTCTTCAGTACCACGGGGCACCCTCCTTCCTTTCCACATGCTTGTTATTTCCCTGCATTCGTTTTTTCATATAGTTTTTTGTGTGCTTTTAATTATAACCTGCCCTCTCATATTGCTACAGTTCTGTTGCTGGTATGAATTTGTTGCAAGTTTGAAATATTACATTAATTCATGCATGTACTGTTATGGCCAAGGTTATGGCTTTATTTAATTGCATACCTGTACTAATAATTAACTGTATACCATGCAAATTATTTGAAAACTTTAATTTATATTATTGGGAAATGGTGACGGTAGTGGTGCACATGTGGTGCAAGTAAATATTACACATTGCAGGATAGACATAAAGGAAGGAAATAAAATTACCAATAATTGATGCCTTTAGACACCCACGTCACACCCTGCTGCTTTGCCAGATCATCTTAGCATCATTAGTGTCACATGCAGAAAAAATTAAAGAAAAGGCCCCTTCCGGAGGCAACACTGTTTTGTACAGGGTTATGACCTTGTGCAGAACCTCAACCCACCATATTTGGAAAGAGAAATTACATTGAGAATAGAAACTTACTGCACAGCAGTGCATATTTAAGCAAATTCACTGCATTGAGCAGATCATCATTGAGCCCATTTCTACTCTATGGCACAGCCACTGATTTTCTTAGGGTGGCCCTAATGATGGCATCCCATTGTATGTGGATAATATTAGACCTAATAATAAATTGTTATAATTGAGTAAGCTCAGGTACAACACTTATTATCTCAGTTGGGTATACAGTACATTAGGTATGGCCAATTTTTTATCCTTCAGGTTTCATGTATGCAAATTTGCAATAGGAGTTAAACAGCCAGATCATGATATTTATGCATAATATACGCGAATTTATAGAATTTACAATTACTAGTGTGCAGTGTTCGAGCAATCCAAGATTAGTGTGTACTGTCATAGAGTTACTCTGCCATGTTTGGTATGTGGCAGGTTTTCATGAAATTATTTGTCATAGTGTAGACTGTAGAGTACTGCAAAAATTATGTAAATGTAAGTGACGTGATTGTCTTCATAAGTACCACACTAACAATATCACTAACGCATGTCTCAAATTACTTTTCATCATCATGATTCTGTGTTTCATTAATTAGATATATGAAAATACAGGAGGCTGTTGATTACAAACCATGTGTAGTGTACTTCACAAGACTCCAGAAATATTTATAACCAGACGAAATAATTTATGGTCATGTGTAATAACTTCTACCAGATATTGATTGAAAGCCCTACAGTATACATATAAATTGTGCTTGTAATACAGTTACGCAGAGGGCATTCTCATGGTGGCTTTGTCGCCTGATTTTGCATCCTTATCTGTCCATTATGATATGTCGTGCTCACACTAACGAGCAAAAAGTGATATTAGCTTCACGGAGAAGTTCGAATAATAGGCCATGTTGATGCAGCCCAATTTAAGGAAGCCTTGCTACAGCCTGTTAGTATTAATTTTTGCTAGTAATGTGCAGAATATGTTACCACCACATGGTGACCTGGCATTTAGAATTCGAAGATATGATGGTTTGAGACTTCTTTTATGGTCTGATTTTTTTTTCGGTGCAAATCCGGAAGGATACCGGATATAAGCTACTCTGATATTTAAAAAAATGTGCGATGATATTGCCCAGAGGATGCAAAGAATTTTCTAGTAAATGTTACAGGCCATTAAACTGCCTTATCAGAGAGCGAAGGAAAATAAACTATTAAGATTTTTTGTACGTTAGTGTAAAACTGGATATTTTTTTCTCTCTAATTACGTGTAGTGGCTAGCGCAATTACATTTTACTGAAATTCTGTGTGATTGAAGGCAATGAAATGCAACATTGATATCTCTACTACTCTACTAGTGATTCAGTGACTGTCTTGCTGTTTCTCAATGTCTGATTCATTTCATGTGACCAGAAGGGGTGCAAATTCTGCAATTCGAGGGAGTTAGCTGTATAGTACTGGAGTCACCCAGAAGTTTCTGCATGACTTGCATGCGCTGCTATACTGCATATTTGAAAAACACCTTGAGACGTCCCCCAACTAGGGAAGGTGGAGTGGGGTGGTGAGGGAGGTTGGGGTATTAGTTTCTCGTAATTAGTCTTACATTTGCCAAGTATTACTTAGTGCGCATGCAGTACCTCTTCATATTCCGAGGCTTGATGTAAAGGCGTATAGGCACAGATTTGCAAGAGCAGGAAGAGATTGGTCGCCATTTGAATGATGACACTAACGATACGTCAGGAATGGAAATATTTGCGCAAGTCAATGCTGCCGCCGCCAGCGGCTGACATGTTAAACTGCACAAACTTTCGAGGGAAAAAAGTACCCACTATTTGTTGACTCAGTACACAAAAATATTGAACTTCTTCAGCCAGTGTTTTAGTTTCTGTCCCGTTTGTGTGGATCACCTCTTAGCAGGTTCATACCCTGCCATACCTTTTATTGCTCAGTTGTTCAGTAGTTGTCCAGTGAGTGTAGCATGAAGCGGAAATCTGTTCCTAGTTGAGATTACTACTGCAGAAAAAGTGCTCTCTGCTGGCTGGATGAAATGACCTTGTCGCCTTTGTTGTGCATTGTTCTACATTGCCCACTGAACAGGTTTATTCAGCACCTATTAGACATGGTTCAGGTATGTGAATGGAATCCATAAAATCATGCGGGGAAATTGTAGAGAAAATTTTTAATCTAGAGATTGATATGTGTAGGGTGGTAGAAATAGGAAAACATCTGGTATTGGCGTAATTGATATTCTTGCTCATTTCGAAGCAAAATATTTTGAGCTTATAAGGAGGATTTGACGTATTAATATGAGTTAACGTCACAGAGATTGGGCAAGATAAATTGCCATTAACTATATTGTTATTAAAAGCTTTACTTTTAAGCCGACTTGATAGCTAATGACAAGGATTTTACATTACACAGGGTGGTTCGAAACCCCCCTCATCCACATGTTTATGCCAATAATAACCATACAAGCAGTGATTACTAATACGATTTATGGCCCTGCTAGCTATAGGTAGTGATTTAAAACTGTTCAATATCTTGTGCTATTCGTCAAATAGTTTGCGAAAAAAAAAAAAAACTCCATGTGGCCAGGGAAGCATTCGACGAAATCCAAGTGACAAGAAATCCGTCTCTTTCTTGACACGAACAACCAGTTGCTTCCTAGTTCTTGATCATGTTGCTTGCGAGACAAATTTTTTCCCTAAAGGATATAGACCATATAACATTTCGATCTCATTTATATGGAAGAGTTTCCCAGCCAAACACATGGGAAAAACTTTCTTAATCGCCTCCATTAACTGCTTCTCATACGAAATTGATTCTGTGTCTTTAAAATTCGGAGTTTTTTTTTGTGCAACGTTTAGTGATGAATACATTTATTTACACCTGTGATTATCACATGAGTATTATCTTGGTATTATGCATGGTTAGTACGGGCTCGTACGATTAATTGATACTTACTGTTTTAAGACATCGGAATAATGCTGAGAATATTTCAGCTGTCGTTGCCGATTAGTCGGAGGATTTAAAAAGAAATTAGGGCCTGTTTATAAACCACTTTGTGAGAATTTCTGCTGAAGCTCGCTTATTGAGCGGAGAGAATATAGCCTCTGACGGAAGGGGAGGCAAAACCACGGCAAATGTTGAGGTGGCGTCTCCAAGACATGGCTGTATTCCGTGAAACAGGACGAGTTTCTCAGACTTTTACCACTCGGTGCACATAAAAGCCATTTTATAACAACTTGGGTTTCCTGGCAGAGTGGATTCCAATGTGACTTACAGGAAGCGTGCTTTTTTTTTTTGCGCTAACTACTTTGGGATTTAAGCAAATATTAGGGGGTTAGTTCTTGTGAATATTTCGCAATTGCATTAGTTTTCAACAAGTGGGAGCAACAGAATGAAATCACTTATACCTGGAAATATAGGTACTGTATGCTTGTTTGTCAGGCACAAACATTCGGGCGAATTGAAGTATCTCTATAATAAATTTTTTTCAACGTCTCATTCGTGCTGTGACTGTTCAGAATAAAAATTCCTTCTATCATGTGGACCATAGTTTTTGCTAACTCGAAGGTAGCATTACTTAGACAAGACTACTTTCTCAGTAATTGGTCCATATAGCTTGCAGTGATGATGCTGAGGTGACATCAGATATAATCTAGAGATGCTGTTGGACGTAATAATAATAATAACAACAACAACAACAACAACAACAACAACAACAACAAATGGACCACTACGATGATGATGTATTAATATGTACTAATACTACTGCATTAAAGGTGTCCATGTAGGGTGATGGGATGGCCCACATAGAGTGTTTACATTAACTTTAGTTTACGTTGGAATTGCAACGTTTCAAGTTACTGTACGGATAGTGCAATGTGTGTACAGGAAGGTGTGATATTTTACGTGTTGCTGTTTAACAGTTTAATAGTAATTCATTCACTTAGTGGTCCTCTATGCTGCGAGTGAATGCTGCTGGTTACAGGTAGGACTCTATGTTGCTGCGGTTATTTTCCGAGCTCTGGTATTGCAATATGAGTCACTATAGAGTATAGACTATTTATTATTAAAATTTACGAAACATTTTTAGGGAAACCTATATTTCAGTTATACGCTATCATATCGTTTCTGTTCAAAGGTGGGATTTAGGAGGGGGATTCGTATTCACCTTTTATGGGCCATTGTGAGATCTACTCCAATATTCACACGGAAATGGCCACACAAAATCTGGGCGAGGGTGTTGCTTAGCGAGAATCGAACCCAGAATCATCGGAATAGCAGTAGTGACATGATATGCCATAAAGTCAAATAATTTCAATACTGCAGCTTAAATTAGCGTGGGATTTATAAGCTGTAATTACCCTTTGTGGACTATGTTGCCTGGGGACAATTATTTTTGCACGGATATCGGCTTGTCTCCGGACAAAATAATGGGGGAAATTTGTTTGTACACGACTGTAACCGTGCTGGTATTCATCATTTTACTTGCTAATCGGGAGAGGAAGGCTGTGCAAGGCCTGCAGTGCTACAAAGTGTACTTGACTCATTTCTCAATGATGACCGATGGGTTGGCCACTCTTCTTCAAGTGTGCACTTGATTATGATTACGCTTGATCATCTTCCGAAAGGAATAATAATTGTTGCCAACCCGTGAATAAATGCCATTACACGGTTTACCTGATTGTTGAACCTTCGACCATGGCATTCAACAAATGAGGGAGGCATCAAGGGAGGCATGGTAGTATAAATCGTTTATAGGTCTGGTATCTGATATCATCATTTATATGGTCGGATAGGGAAATGGATTTTCTCGTATGAAACGCGTTTTTATTTGTTCTCTCCGTGCACGTGCCGATTTCTTCGGTAATTCTCCCGATTCTTCCGCACTTCCGAAGTATTGTAGTAAAGGCGCTGACTTGTGTCAAACTCTTCTTCATTTTCTAAGTATAGTTTTTCTGTGACACCTATTTTCTCGGTTGATATGAAAACTTTTAATCAGTAAATCGGGATATTTTTCAGCAGACTTCCAGTTACTTTTATGAGAAAATATGTACATCTAATTATGCATGCATGCTTATTCCAGAAGGAACATTTTAACTAATTTAGTGATGAAGTAACTTTTCGTGATACCTGTATACCGATTTTTAATGCTAAATATAGAACGGGGTGGGCAAACATGAGATGGAAGTGAATGAAGCAGAGTGACATGGGACTGGCGATGTAAGCAGCACAGCTCAGTTTAGAATGGGAAATTGGTTAGTAACATACCTCCCAGTGTATTTGCCATGAAGCATACAGCTCTGCTTACACTCACTAAATGTTGCAAGCATATCTATTTTAAATTGTGAATCAGAAAAGTAACTGGTATGATATACACAACAAGTACTGATATATAATTTTCACTTTTATAGAAATATGCTTCGCAAGAGAGAGTAAATTCTCTTACAGAAGATGCAGCACCATAGTTAGAAAAATGATGTAGCGTTGTAGACTGTTGGTGACGTAAATATTGCGAGTTTCTTGGAATGCTGGTAGATATCATTAGCAGTGTGCTCCTGTACAGTACACGAAGTCATACCTGAATACCGGTAATATCTGGTAGCTTTAGTTGCCTCGGCTAATAAAATGAACCAAAACTGTGTGCCACCAGTCGTCTCTCATATTTTTTTCTCGCAGTTGTACTGTACCTGAACATGTGGGAATTACCACGACCAAAAAGGCACGGGGATTTTTTTCTGTCACGTTTAATTATTAATATTGGTTTTTATGCCTAATCGAACAATTCCACCTATCAGTGGGTCACTGCACGTGTTTATGAACCTTTATAAGATACAGCTTAGGGTGCTTAATATGGAGACGTTGCTAATTAGCACAAGCTTATGCCCGCGTTTGTGGAACTGTTGGTAGAATTTTAGTGAAGGACAAGGCTAATTTATTCCGAGAATGACGCTTCAGATTGCGAGTAGTAGCAATTTGCCACCACGTCTGGTAGACATCAAGAATACATCATGCAAGAGCTCTCCTTCACTCCCATAAATAGTCTTGTGCCAAGTGCTATTATGCGTTGACATGTACCTTATATGCACAGAGAAATTCCAACGCGACTGCATTGTAACATACTTTTGCAATGCAAACTGGGTTCGGCTATTAACTTTGGGGAATTTTAATTGCAGAATTATTACAACGTGCGTACGGTGCGAGGGGTCTTTGTACGAAATGCACTAGTCAGCTTACTGTACGCGAGTCACGTGGTGGCTAGTTTTATATATAACTGCGGGCCCAGTGCGTACAGTATTCCAGAGTATATTCATATGCAACGTGAAAAACCATTGTGTCGTAATCACAGCTCGAACAGTGTGAATCAGCCAGATCCTGGCAATAGCTAATAATGCCGCGTTGTGTCGAATACGTGGCAACACTGTCATAATGTTAAGTGGTCTGTCAAGGAATGCCTCGGGTCCTTCCGACCACTAAATCAGAATAAGAGAGGTCCCCCATGTTGTTTGGAGCATGATGGTGTTTCTGGCCACCTCTGGTGTAGTCGTGGAGGCTGCCATCCGAGGGGACATTTTGCGGTGCTCGTCTGGGAAGGGTCCTAGCTGACTGCCACACTCGTCCTCCTTCCTTGTATGGCAGCAGTCCCGGCAAGCAAGGGTGGATTGGGGGAGGAGGCTGGGGGAAGAGATGGTGAGGGAGGGGTGGAAAGAGGTAATTATTCGGCAGGTTTCCAGGCCGAAAGTCTTCAGGTGGAAGTTGGCAAGCATAACTTTCCAAGGTGAATTCGTGCCAGGTGGAAAGAGGATTCCTCAGAGAAAGGAGATGCCTTCAGATTCTTCTTCTTCTTTTTTTTTCTTATCGGTATTTGGTGGGCGGTATAGGGGGTAATGGCTCCATCTTGGAGGTTTTGGTTGCGTGAAGTGATTGAAACCATTTCTGCCAGTGTTGTTGATACGATTTATCGACCGTGTCTTACACGACGTGCTACTCGCACAGGAGCAGCAACAAAATGTACAGCGGTAATGACACCGTGCCATTCCAGTTACGAAGTCATTGCAACGAGGGTGCTCGCATTAATTCTTTCGCATTGAATTTTAATACCTCTGTGCATATCCCACGTTTCATTTACTTCGTTAATAAACCATTTTATTGTTATAGCACTTTAATTTAACGAGCTCATAAATTAACGTTTGATTAATCGGATGCAGGGTTACACTCGGCTCTAGCGTACTAGTAAATGTGACCTTTGATAAACTGTTGCCTACAGTTTGAGCTTCTATTGATAGAGAAAGCGTTAACGCCTCTCTATACACGTACTCGTGTGCAGTTTCATGCATGGCTATCTACGTAAATAGAACATTCCGGTACCAAAGGCCCACACGGACATGCACGAAACATAAATAACTGATTAGCCATACCAATGAAAGTATGGAATAGGCCACTATTACGACATATTCCTTAATTGATGAGTCTATATCTTATAAGGGTAGTTCAAGGACGTATGATGGAATGATTGGGTGCAGGTTGTTAGTGTAGCATCACGGGCTGCATTTTGATGGTCGAGTAATGCGCAATAGACCTTTGTGCAGCAAGTTTGGTATACTCCGTGACCTTCTATAGTACTTTTGCACTAGTTTCGCGAGGACGTCATTTTGCGTGTGGCTAATGTGAGATGGATTCTCGTGATACGAATGAATTGGACATTGTCGGATCTTCTGTTCACTTTGATTCAGAAATTCATTACATGGAAATCGCAGTAACAAAGATTATTTCTAAACAAAATGTAAAATAATCTATTTCCTAAATACAGTGTCATTTCTTATTGAAACTTTGGTGCTTAGCATATTTTATTATTTATACATTATCAGTTACTAAAAGGAGCTGATATAATTTTATTTCATTGGATGGAAGCAGGGCTGACCCGGGGAAATGGCGTTGATCCTTGATCTCCAATGTCAGTGATTCCAAATGGGTCATTCCCGATATCTTACAGAAACTTCAGTTCAGGACCTATAGTTTGTTTAATGGAATAAGCCAAGGCAACTGAGGCTAAAACAGTAGGAGTGGAAGTATGATAATAGCCTATTACGTATAGCTGTACCCAGAAAAGTAACTATTCGGGAGTAGGCCTATACCAGTTTAATCAAATTAAGTTTAATGCTCATTTCGTTCCAATGTCTGATATACCGTTGTTTTAATATTTCATAGTCATTATTATATCCTCGTGCAGCTTAAATACGTGTCGAGAAGGGGAAGAAGTGAATATAGCCGAGGCGCACGATTTCAGCTGCGTGTGAACGAGCAGCCCTGATGGTTCGGTGTAGATACCGGAGCCCATCTTCAGTGGTGCCATTATTACCGCTTATAATCTTTGCTTCGACCGGCTTAATATGAGCACTAATACCTGGCAGGCTGCTAAGAGCAGCACAGGAAGCAGGCATTTAGCGTGGAACGAGCCGCAGGGTCACGTGAGACCCGGTGACACAGGAAGCAGCCAGAGTCGAGAGAGAGAGAGAGAAGCCCCCCCACTCTCCTTTCTGCCATTTTGAATCGGTGTCGCACAAGTGCAGGAGCAAGCAGGTAGCAGGTGTAATGAAAAATAACAATTGGGGAGACAAGTGTGCAGTACTTGTGCCCACACCGGCACTGTCGACAAAATTGGAGGCGACTACTGGTCCCTCGGGACGTCAAAATGTGGCGAGTGAAAACAATAGCCAGCTTTGCTGGGAGTAGGGAAAGTGTTTGTATTATTCCTTCGGGACGCAGGCACACCTTGTAAGCCTTAATAAAGAGGTGCTGCAAAAAAGGACGACTTGCGCAGTAACTGCCAGCAGGCTGGCCCCATAAAAGCGACAATGTATAAGCTCGCAGTGGAGAGGAAGATGGGCAGATTGGGCCCCCAGTTTGCATCTCGGCGCACAAAATTTGGCAACACAGGTACCACCTAGTGGAACGTAAATCGGGAGAGATGGTCGAGGGGGGTCCGACACTCGGGTAAAATTTTTGCGTGGGATCCCCCCCAAAATTCCGCGCGTTTCTGCGAATTCCAGCCATGATTTCGATACCCAAGATTACATTCGAGAGTAGAAGATGATGACGTTCCAGCAAGATATTGCTTTCCAACCTGTTGGAGAGAAATAGTGGGGATAATTATTTCACCCATTGGAATAGACGCCATGGGTGTGAAATTCTGAGATACTTGCAGAATTATACGGTTCTGACTGGAGGATAGAATTTACTCGGAACTTTAATTTCGGGTGAGTTGTTCCCCGGGGAGTTAGCTGCTGAAAATTTCATACTTGCCTTAAATTAGTAAGGCTCCCCTTCCGTGCCTCAGTTGAACTTGTCACACATCTTTCTGCAATTTTCGCTGGTACCATGCATTTCCCCCCAGACTGGCTGGAACTTTGTGTAGACGCACAGGTTTGAGCATATAGCAGTAGATGATGTGAACGTCTGCATTTTTTTTTTTTTTTTTTTTTTTGTGGGGACGAGGTGGTATCAATCTTGATAACCAAACGCTGTATGGAATCTCGACTCTTGGGAATATTTCCACGTGATCAGTAAGTAAATGTGGGAAGTGCGTGCCACTTGTGGCATAGCAACGAGTCAGTTACGCAGGATTATCTTACCGACATAAGCATAACCATGCAGAGTGAAATGAGTGTTTGACCAGATTAAAAGATTTTTAAAAAAGGATGGATTCTCTCGAGTGCAACATGGGCCTTTTTTCACGACTTGAGTCTCACACGGCAGGTTGCAACTGAGAATGCAGCAAGCTGGATGAATTCGTACATTGACCCTCTCCACCCTGTCCGAGTAAACCTGTACGTGTCGGCGGAAAATATCTGGTTAATTCGTAATGCGACCCTGTGTCCTTATGCGCGAAGGGAAGGATATATCCCGCAGCTTCACTTTCCTTCGCAAGCCAGACTGAATAACCGGCTGTGTTATTACGTGCTGTATAAACGACGTTGTGAAAGTTGCAAATATTTTAACAGCTTATAGCGCCTCTTTAACATGTAAAGAAACAAATGCAACGAGCTCATGCATTAGCAAGGCGGAATTTTTTATCTTTCTGGGTATACGACATCATGGAACTTACTCCTTGTTATTCTGGTGTCGTAATGCGGTGTTCAAGGACATAAGTGTATAGAAATTTTTGTCATTTCTGTACTCGATGGTGATGTTTCTGAGTACAGCAGTTTGATTTCGTGCAGGCGCAGGCTGCGGGTAAGGAAACTCTGGAATTTTTTGGTTCCTCGCTGGAAGGGTCAGGCTTATCTAATCACGCCTAGGGCAAGGGAAAATCAGTGTGTGTCTGGCCAACATTGCCTCAGACGCATTCTTTTCTCCATCACTGTTGTATTGATGCATTAATAAGTTAAAAAATAACGTATATGGCCATAAATTTTGTACAAAACTAGAAGCATGGCCCTGCATGAGGATCGTGGGTATATAGGCCTATATGGGGGTATCAAATGTGCTAATGTAAACGCCCAATGGCAATGCAGTGAGGAATCATGGTCAGAAAATTTAAGCAGGCACCTTGTTGTTTTGGCGTAAAATTTAACTTCATGTGATGATTTTATCACTCCACTTTATGGTTATCAGTATGCATAAAAGCGCCATCACATTGACGTACCTGCCTCATACAATGAGCTACAGGTTTTCCGTATAGCAATGACATCACAATCGGGTTTGATGGAGAGAATATTTTTGCATATTGTGGAACAACTGTGACGAAAAGTTCCTGTTCATGATACCGTTTGTAATGTACAGATGTAGCAGTAATGGGTGTTTACAACACCAGCTGTACTTCAAGCTTAGTGACGCAGTGTAGTTACATATGGATGAAGTGTGAAATTGGAAACAATAGATATCAAGTGGACTAGCACCGATTAAAGTTTAAGAAATACTGCTGTCGGACTACGTGTACTTTCATTTGAAACATACTGTATGCTGGTATTATTCTGGGGGCATTTTTTAAATATTTTTGTAATCAAATTGTCGCAAAAAAAATTGTTCATAAATTAGGAGGGGTGAGTGCTAATAGTAGCTGAACACATCCGACAGTCTCGACGCTGCAGGTGAACACCGAAGTCAATAAGACGTATGAGTAAACGTAGTGGCGTTGTGACACCTTCCATGAACCGAGTAGATCGAATTGATTGCTCTCGGTTGGTAGAGAGGTCCCATTTTCAACAACTGAGGGGCACATCTCAAGTGATTGATGATGACACAGAATTCCCAGGTTTGTCCAAGGTTTCAATCGTTGTGAACTGTACAATGCTCTTGCAAAATATGTTAATTGAGAATTATTTTAATACAAACACCATACCAGGAACCGGATATATAGAATACTTATTGCGTACAAGCACCGGCAGGTAGATGCATTCATGTGTGGGAATAGTGTCGGTTATTTTCATTACATGGAAGGATATCGTGACTGTAATGTAGGAAACCAAGAAAGGAAGACTGAGAATTCGTGCCAAAAGTTTAAATCTCCTCCATGTGATGCCCCCAATAAGATAGTAATTAGGAATTCCCTTCGTGTCATTGAGCTGTCGTCGTCATGAAACAAAATTATGGACTCGCAGTGTAAATTATTGTCATATTAATCAGGCGCTTCTACACGAATTGCTGAGAAATATTGACGTGGTACTGAACTGCTGCAGAACTCTTTACGAAGAGGTCCAAAGTCATATCTCAGGCTGACGTTGTCCGTTCTGCACCTCGGAGTCAACAAGGGGGGGGTTCCGAGCCATTTTGCCAAGTTGAGGAGGTTACTATCCTTTTACGACGTCACTCCCTACTACGAGCTTAACAGTTGGGGTGCTAACAATTGAAGCGTTAATGCCTGCCGAAAGTAGCAAAAGTTTGAGACTTTCCATGCACTCACTGTTGGTGTTGGAGACTCTTAGTGTTGTGAGAAGTTGTGTACTTTGTGAATAAATTGTTGACCCCATGCAGAAACTACGCTGTCGAGTGAATGCGATTACGTCGGGTGCAAGCCAACATTTGCCAATTCTTCCGCAAAGTTAAGAGATTACTGGGTGAATAATAAAACTCGTAAAAATGGACATATATCATTTAAGCACAGATAATGTATATGCAAATGATGTGAAAATTATGCGCTGGAATATATACTTTTAAATGGAGCACTCTCAAGTATCAGCATCCGGGTAACAGGTGTCTGGTGAGTTGTACTTCGCATTGTTTAGTTGTACTTGAAGGAATATTTTCACGGAGGGTTTTGGTGCAGATTGTTATTCGACTTGTTTATGGCCTTACCGTTTCTTCATTCGGGACATTTACAAACAAATACATATATTCTTGTGGACTTACTTGTCACCAAAGGTCTTGCGTTCAGTAACATACCATACAATCTTGCGTCACATGAGATGCATGTCATTCGATTCATACATTAAGACAGAGTGCAATATTGATATTTAAACTTATTGTTACAGTATAATATCAAGTCGTAAATACCTGTTCCAAACTTAATATTTATTGCAGTTAGCAATTTTTTGTACAAAACTGTGGATTATTAATCAGTTAAGAGTTTTTTGGCCTGTCAATAATATTACCTGCTATAATACTACGTTGAATGGAAGTATTCCCTGAATTGCAATGAACCTCGTAGTCCGGGCATTGGAAATGGCCCATTTGGAATCCATGGGGCATGCATGAGAAATGGGTGAACCCATTTTTAGCAGCTTAACCCCCTGACTGTTCAGAGGAGCTCCTTATGCCAGAGTCCCCTCGTTATGGGTTATGGGAATTCCAGGTTTCAAGATGTGTCTAGACTTATATGACTGGCTTACATACCAAGTTCGAGAAACGTCGGCATGTACAGGGTAATTAGTCCCACGTAATGGGGATTTTGGCGAATTCTTGATCTATTCCACGACAATAACTTAGTACTCTGCATTATTTTTAGACGGACGTTGTCATTGCTGCATGTGGCGTCAAGTAAGGTAATCACAGGGAATATACTGCCAGTTAGGTCATCCTCACAATTACCTGTAATTGTCAAGATCATGTTGTTATTGACCTATCACGATTGCTACTGTAACTGCCTGGAAATATTCTTGCTAGCGATAGCAGATCTCGTGATTTGTGGGGCCGTGTGGGTAATACATTAGGTCTGAGTGGAAAAATAAGGCTTTTTGTAGCGTATTTTCTCGGCGAGCTAATGGGATTACTTGACATCATTACATACCACTATGGAAGAGAAATCGAACTGCCACATCGATCACATCACAATGAATTCAAGGAGACTAGTTTGGGAAAACCTCATAAACTATTAAGCACGAGATTTGCACAGTGAGAAACAGAATTCATGGGTCGTATATTTTGCGATAGGCTGGAGTATAATTTTTTCAGTTGGTCTATCGAGGACGATTGGCATCACTCAGTTTGTGTGGATATGTCATAGAGAAATCGGATATAGATTTTTGAGCCTCAGCATTCAGGTCACTTCATCAGTAGACTATAAACCACTCTCCAATACTAACAATATAGGAACCTGTAGTCTCTACTTGTACAGTATATATGACCGTCATAAAGCAATATACAGATGTACTACAATTTAATTTTGACGGATTTGATTCTTTGAATCAGTTGGTTTCGTATCAACTTTTCAGTGAACTTTACGTCAGTAATTGATAACGATTACACTTACTATACTGATGTTTTCCCCATTGAGTCATCATATGATTAAAACACTTTAGTTGAAGGTGGTTACAGAGCAAGGTATATTTTGCTTTACTCAGTCGTGGCAATAGATAATAATTAACTATTTAATGACAATTGCTGTCACATTGCATTGTAAAGGTTTATACGAGAGTTGTTTGGAGATCGTACTGATTTCGCACAGGTGTACACATAAAGTCTCGGTTTTGTGGTGAGATGGAGGAATATATAGAAACACAAATTAACGTATTGCATGCCCTTATTCATCATGTCTGCTGTTAATGTTCATAAATGGCGCATACGGAATATTTGCCGTAGGTTTCATATACTGTACTCTCTTGTTACGAACGTTTTACGTTGCTAATGTCTGACACTACAAATAGGCGTAAGCCTGCTCTTGTTTGTACGATACTGTTGAAACAGCACTGCTCTATGTCATTATTTAACTACATTCAACAACTTCTGTAATTTTCTCATGCTGCAGGCATCACAAAGCCGAACTTGTTCGCCTTCTTGTTTAGTTCCCAGTTACGCTGCTGATTTGTCAGATATTTATAATCCATATCCGCCATTCACCGCAGAGTATGAAATGGTGAGTCACTTTGAATGGTCTTTTTTAAAAGTGTTAATTTTTTTTATAAATTCAACATATTTTTTTGTCAATATAGTGGCTTGAACAAGTACAGGAGACTGCCACGTTTTTGGTTGTTTTTTGGCTTCTGCACTGCGGGGAAATCCGGGAAGTTTTCCTCAAACTATTTCGACAGCAGATCACACACTTCACTGGGCACTCACCCAATGAGGAAATTTTTATTTGCCAGTAAGACTTCAGTATAGAGAATAATCGAACATTTGATACGAGATTGTGAGGGAGGAAGAAGGGCACGTGCGTATATGGAAGCTGGACTGGGTGGTTTGGGGCGCTGGGAATGGAATGCAAGGTGGGAATCTGCAGTAAGGAAGCTGGAAAAATCGCATGGAGGGGAGCGTGTCGGTTCACAGACTTGTGCACAATACTATGTTCCAGGCACTTTATCTGGCCGACTGATTCTCTGTGTTGTAATCTGACATTCTTATTAATCAAACGCGCTGTTATTACTCCAGAAGAAAATATTTGCACCATGTGAGTATATGACGTGAACGGTGCATATACAAAACTAGCTGATGAATTTTGTGGCAGTTGAACTAGTACACGTGCGGCCCACAACATGCACAATGTGGTCAAGCGGATATTCAAAATTAGTGAACTGGCCTCCTATAGTTTTCCCGCTGTTTATTGCGTAATTAGGTCATCAAGTTGCTAATATTATGCAGGACGTGACATAAGTTTTTACGACTGAAGTAGTGTTCGCAAATGCAAACAAGGAATTGCGCAAGAATTGTCAGTTTTGGAAGAGCTTAAGCTTGTAAATTACGTATAGTTCACATAAAATGCGAAAATTTGCACGTGTAGTTTCCTGAGTTAAAAAAAACCGCACATTAAAAAAACGATATCTTATTTTTATTCTGCCTTTATGGCACGAATCCAGATGTGGATTCACAATAACATATGACGATTTTAGGAATACACAGTACTTACATAGAAGTATGTTGTGTGGCACTCGTCCACTTTATAAATGCTTATTTGGTGCGTGACTTCTCGTAAGACATCCAAAAGAACCATTGGCGTTATAGATCTGTAAATCATAGCGTAGTTATAACATTAGATATTTATGTGCATGCTGTCGTACAGTGCCTTGAAGGTGGACACACCTGAATTTCTGTAGATCATTATTTTTGACACGTAGTAGTTTCTTGGCTAGAGAATGGAAAAATGTTCAACCGAATGGTAGGTCTATAATTCTGGAACTATATGGTATACACATGCAGTGATACGATGCCATTGGCTCGTTATAGTATACAGGATTTTGGAAGACAGGGTTCGTTCTGGATGGAATAAACATAAGCGGTTCAGTGATTTCATGGATTTTGTCATACATCATGCAGCTTTCTTTGGTGGCCTGCAATAGCAAAATTGAACAATCAGTTATGTTTATAAAATATTCGTATAACCGTATTTATAGAGACCTACTCGAGACAGCAATTGAATAGTGATCTGGAACGTGAGCGCGAAAAAAAAAAGTGAATTCAGGTAACAAAGCTGCGATAGGGCTTTTCACTCGGTTCGGTTTGAGCAGCAGCAAGGCAGCGGAAAATGCGATGCAGTATTGAGCCGAAGAAGGTTGGGGGTGGGAGATAGGGAATGATGACTATGAGCCTGGGAGCTGTAGGCGCCATGGCGACCTCCCATGTCGGCGGCGCTCGTGGTGATAGATTCAGCCAGATCAATGTCTACAAATGCGCAATACTGGAAGTGATCAATTGCAATGCCGCAAGAAAGGCATTACCGGTAGAGGAGACTCACCGGAGCATCCAAATATACCGATTTCCTTTTGCGAGACATGCACAGGAAAATCATGCATTACTGATCACCTTTTTTGGATCTTTGTCAACTTAGACATGTTTTTTTAAAAATCCGGCGATAATCTGGGCATGATGACCCACGGCACCTTGACTAGGCGAAAGAGTCGACAGCTGGTGGGTGAATGGTTCATCTAGCTGGAGGAGATTCCACTTCGCCACGAGTCTTAAGGAATTTATGGCGGTCGATACACACTTCTATTTTTGCTTCTCTTCGGTGGCTCCCGGGAAGCTTGTTTCCAAATTAGTAGGGGAAGTATCAGGTCTTTTGTCGTGCCACTTTTTGTGTCGGGTTTTATATACGAGTGCGCAATTCCGAAAATGACTCGTTGCTAAAAATTAATGCCAGTGGTGCTAAGGGCTTTTATGTAGTAGTCACCATCATATACGCTATAGCATATATCACTGCTTTATTCATTCCTGTAAGTATACAACATGCGGAGGACGTAATTGGCTCCATTAGCACCCGATAATGAATGAAAGAATTTACATTGGCTGGTGTTACTGTTAAAAGCAGTGGAATTTATAAATACGAGAAGTGTAATTGGTCATGAATCGGCCTTGGTGTAAATAGATTGTGTTGATGCTGCACAGCAGGACGACTCGGCGAATTTGACAAAATTATTAGGATGCTAAGTATAGGCCAACGTACAGGATGCGATACTTAATCCGCGTCCTGAGACTTACGACAAGTCATATAACTCTGTTTAAGTCATCCAAGGTTGCCTAATTCAGCTTATGCCTGATGTGGTTTCATTCATCAGCTCATGGGAAGGTGCAATGACGTTAATACCGAATGACCTGCATAATCATGAGAAAGAGAAATAACATGATTAGTTTTAAGATCTGGTGCTTCAGTTGTATTAAATTTTAATGAATGAAACCCGTCACAAGATGAAACACACCCCCGTGCTACGTACCGTCGCGAAGCGCCAGTGAATAAGTTATTTGGTGTCATGGCCGATAGTTGTCATGATTAACCTCTATCGTAAAGTGAGGCTTAACTAGAAAGGGGTGGAATAATTATTTTCGACATGTCTTGGATTGCAGCAAGGACGGCATGGTCTTGCTTGAAAGTATGTGGATTGCTTACGCATAGAGAAAAGTTTGGAGCGGGATGTCCTCATTTCCTGGTGCGTGCGTTGGACTTTGCTTGATGCATTTATTTTCTGGCTACTGCAAATATGTCAGGAAGAAGGGAACGCTGCCAAGCCGATTCTTTTACGCCTTAGCATCCAGCCATTTTTTCCCACGGTTGACGGCACAATGGGTTGTTTGCTGGCAAAAAAAAAAAGAGAAGTAAATATTTCGGGGCCAGTGTAGATTCGCCTCTATAATGCAGACCTGTACTACAGTATTCGGCATCGTTAAAATGAAACGAAAGCTTCGGAGTGCATTTAGTTGTGAAATATTTAATAGTCTAGGCGGAACAGTGGTAATCCAGACTAGTGGATAATCAATAGTGCCTGTACGGTGCATTCTGCAGGTGTAACTTGAGTACGTAAACCGAATAATTTTTCACAAAACTGTACTGAGGCAATGCGCAATTTGCCGGGGCAGAGTTGTACAACGTGTAGTGGTAAAACACGTTACATCACAGGGTTTCGCTTGATAGAGTGAAGCACGTGAAGCGTCATTGCAGTGTGTGTAGTTGTCGGCAGAACGCAAATATCTGGGGCCCCGGATATTTTACTATTGCGGTGTATGTAATCGATAAATACGCATGAATAATGAATCCAGCTGTCAGACCTCGCTGCTGGACTTTCGCTGTGAAACCTTCTCTCCCCCACTTTTGCAACCTCTGATTCCACATCTCGCCATTAGGCGCTAGAGCATAGTGATCACTCTCCTGGCCTGGCTTTTTCTACCCCACTAACATGGCGACTTGATGCACTTTTGGTCTGACACCCACACCTTGTCTGGTTGCAGTAATCGGCCGGGTTCGTGGAGCAGACATCAATCCTGAGGACAGACGGATGTAACAAAAAAACAAAAGAGAGCGGGAAGACGAAAAGGAGCTGACAATGTCGGAACATCGCTTGGGAGGGGGCGCAAGTAAGTTCCACGTTTTACAATCTGCACACACCCGAGAGCGGTTTTTTCCCCCAGCACATGGTATCCTGGCCTGTGGGCAACCCACATTGCTGATGGGTATGTTGTGTTGCATACCTGCCAGGCGTGCACGGGGCAAGGGGAGGTTGGCTGGTTGGGGGGGAGTCCTCCTTCCTCTGCGCGGTATAATAAGCATGGCGAACTGTAAATAGTTCAGGGAGAAAGAGGAGAGGCCACTTGGTTAGTTGACTCAACATCCGGTTAATGGATAAGGGATCGTGTTTCCCTTCCTTGACACCCTCTATCGCACATTTGGATGGGAGGGCACGGCCGGCAGGGGATGGACCGACTCCAAAAAATAAAATCTGATATATTCGTAATACTAGGACCCGGGCGTATTTCGGGAGCATTGTTGGGTGGCCGGTGTGTCAATGTAGTCGCCCTTTTGACGTATGGAAGTCCCGTATGGCAATCGATCGAGCCAGGCTGCCCTCCCACCACTATCCACCCACCCACCCCTGGCGCGACAACCACGGAAATATGTTAGGGAGCATTTGCAGCCACCCCCTCCTCCTCCTCCCCGTCGACCTCCCCACCCCTACTCCAAGGTCAGAAACTCCTCGGCATACCCTCCAGCACACCCCTGTAAACCTCTCTTTTCCCAACCCGTGCACACGCGCTCTCTGGAGTGGAATCGGCAGCCCAGAGAATAAGTTCGTCGAGCACACACACATTCTTCGGTCTGTGGGATTACCATTTGGGTTCAACCTTATGGCCTTGGCTGTGCAGGTGCCCGGGAGGTCACCGGAGGTGTGTACAGGTAGGGGGACGGACAATATTCGGACCCTAGAAAGTGTGCAGTGAGTCAGTCGGTCTCTCGGTCGGCCATTGCGCCCGGTTGGGGAGATATCGATGCGCTTTTCCTCCCCCCCTGCCCCCATCTCCCCTCCACCTGCCACCCTCTCTGCCCCTGCCTGCCTGCCTCTCTCTCGCAACCATCGAATGCATAGGGACGTGAGAAGACTGGCGCTTCCACCCCACCATGTCGTCCTTTCGTTTTCTCTCCCAGGCGAGGCTACCTGATGGATTGAGTAGGTCTGGACTCGGCCTGTATAGGCGTGGGCGCCTGCCGTTTCCCCCCCTCCTCCCTCTTCTCCCCCTCGGCTACAGTTCTAACCAGTAGTTATACTATGGCCTGGCAGAAAAGGGTGATAAAAAGCACAAGTGCATCCCGTGGAAAAAGCGAGCTTCGTCCCACTTGTTATCGCACGCAACGAATATTTTCTCGTGGTTCGGTTGTGTGCCAGCTTCCATCTCCGGCTGGGGTTCATTACAAAAAAAAAAGAGAGAGTGATAATTGCAGCGTCTGATAAGGCAGCGCTGTGTCGGCCTTGATAGTGATATACCAGCCGTACAATATTTTTGCACCCGAATAATCTTACCGATAGCGACGTATCGCTCGATCCCACCAACATATTATTCAGCCGAGGCTGCCATGGCTCGTTTGCATTGTGTCGGGCAGTATTTATGAACACTTGCGTATACGTCAAGTCGATGCATCATGGCCTTGCCTGAGAAAAAATGCACTTTTCCCAGGGATCAGTGCATTAGGCGCCACCTGTATGAGGCTCTCGGGTCGATCGTGTATGGCCTGATGAATAAATTAATAAAATATTGTACTTTTGCATCAGTCGGAGGAAGTCACGCATACATGTTTTGGTTCTGGAGGTGATGGCCAAGTGCCTTTGGCAAGAGAGCGCCCATAAATCATACATGAGGCGTAATAATGTGCTAAGCGAGTTTTCGGATGCGACACCTCTTCTCGAGAAATGATCATTAGCCCAAGGTAGGAGAGCAGCGAAATATTCCGAGAAGCAAAATGGCGAGATCCCTCCATCCGGAATGTGAAATTAAGCGCGAGGCGGAACAAAAGTTCCGACTTCTGTGATATTATAGCCTTTGAGCTGTGTTATTGAATTGCCCACTTCGCAGTGCGAACTTCCACCAAGGTCGTCCGTACGACCGAGATATTTCAGAACTGATACACCGCTCTATTCTACGGAGCAGCTACGCGACGCGATGATTAATTCCTGGCTGGTATTTGGCCGGAAAATATTTTCGGGCACACAGTCACAACGTTTAATATAGCTTAGAATTTAACAATTATTGACTTTGGAAGACACACGTGAACGACCCAACTGTTGGCAAGTACTGCACCGGATTAGTTAGGCTACTTGCTCACTGAAATATGCCAGCTTTAACAAATTCACGCTGATGAAAGTATGGCAGACATCCGGGAAAACCATTATCAAGATAACTTATAAGCGCACGTTTATATGACCCAGATAATGTTTCGTGACGCACGTTGCCCGATATTTTGCGACATTATTGGATAGTTGCTTTTTCTTTGAACCTTTTCTCTGGAGTTGTAACGACCTGTTTCGTTCCAACGACGTTTCAAGTTTTATTCCACGAAGTAAAAGGCCTACAATGTTGACATCACTTACAAGTGTCAGTATAGTGTTAACCGAGGTGTTAATGCTACTGTTTTATGATAAGTAATCCGAATTTTGATACAGCGAATAGTACAGTATTGTTCGATTCTTTAATAAACAGAAGTTGTGAGTGAAAGGATTAGCCTTAACTTCATCGGTATGCCTCCAGGCTACATCCCTACATAACACGATATCAAGGCTGGTCGCAGATATCGTAGGCCATGCGGTACTGAATACTGATCTTTCCTTGAGATTTGACGCCATAGTTTTTCGAGTTGTACACATTCCATCGTAAGATAATATGACCTAGAAACTAATGATGGAGGCATTGCAAAGCATATAGGCATGGTGTCATGCATAGCAGGTTATTCAGCCACTTGGAGCCAGGGGCTTCTTTTGCTTACTGTTAGATCGGCATTGCAGTTGATTACTTTGTAGCTATGTATAGTAACGCGGTAATATGATACTTCTATGATAATATGGGATACACGCAGTGAATTACTTTACCGTTAATTATAATTTGTGTAGTCGAGAGGCTTGAGGTAAGGTTGCATGATATAGCGTAAAATAGTAAAAATACCGAATACATGTGGCACCATTATATCTATTAGTAGGAAGAATGAAAATTTTGGTATTGAAACTAATTCAACGACAATTTTTGGGGAACTATTTCAAGTTCATGGAGATATTAAAATCCCAAGCACACATGATTGGTTAGGTATATATTACTATGATAACTTTTCTCGTGGTAAACACGATATATAGATATTTTGCAAAGAACAACTACTTGTAATGAATTCGCGGTAGTCAAGTACGACCGAGCTTATATTAAATTAAAGGATACATTTGTATGATCTGCGTAGTTTGGAGGATGTGACGCACCTAAAACAGGGGATACTACAGGGAAGAGTGGGCGTATAGTGGCAATGCCCTACGAGACCACGCCCACTGCAGAATATTCTACAAGGGTCTTGCAAGCGAGTGTGGCTAATTTTGCAATTGGCAGTATCTGCAGTGTTCGGGTCTCCTGGAAAGTACTTTTAATCATTTATTCCATGAACATTCAACCACTTATGTAAGCATATTTAAATGATTTTGGAAATTACTGAGAATTTTGAGTGCTTGAAATAAAAGGTAGGCTGGAGTCAATAAAGGTACTTAAAGTAACGAGGGACAGGTTGACTCTTTTTTTTTCTAAAAATGAGAAGCTTTAAAACGCTGGTTACGACAGGTTTCAACCACGCCAAGTGTCAGCTTCAGCCCATAAAAACGAAGTTTTAAAGGCAATCAAAGTAGGGCTTAGGACATGAAAGGGCGACTATGGCTGATTTTTGCAGTGCGACGGTAACTCGCAATAACCACACTAACGTCATAAACACTTCATAATAGTGTGCAGAGGTGATATATGTTGCTTATCCAAATCTATAGGTATGCATTAGAGCCATAGTGACCTGCACCATGCAATATCGTGTTTTGAGGTACAGGAGAACCACATAAGCTACATGGAAAAGCAGCAACAAGGCTCCTTTCAACTGGTTGAAATTAATATTTAAAATGGTATCCGCATTCAGCTGTAATTCGGATGTATTGATTTTAAGGCCGATACCGCGGTAATGCTATATGTATCGCGGGCCACAATGGCTGCCAAAATGCCACGACCAGGGAGGTCCGCTTCATCCTCATGAAACTGTGACGTCTTATTTCGCACTGTCATACTGATTAGCATCGTATTTAAATATTAACTCTGTGCACTGTCCGGGACTATTTAAAAAAAATCGTGGACGATGCCAATGCGAAATGTGTACTCTTTAAACACCGGGTTAAATTATGCTATCACGAAGTTGATGAGCGACCACCCCGGCGCCACATGTCATCAGGATCGCTAATTTATTTATGAGGCCAATAAGTTTGAACTGATAATAAATCAGTATTTTTTGGAAATGATTGATCGCGGCTTAGTTGCGCGGAAGAGCCTGCACAAAGGGCCTAACAATCAAAGCGGTGAATTGTTAAATGAGTTTGCGGTGAGCACACGCTAATGGAAATGGAGCCCCGTGTTGTGATCCCCCTCCCTGCCATATATACCCACCCTTCCAACCAAACTATCCCCCCCGAAAGCGATATCCTCACCCCGTGAAAAATAAAACAGGGTTATGTGTTGTTCCGGTGTCAACCCGGGGGTGACAAAAGACACGTCTTATAATGAGGTGGGTGGTCTCTCTGTGTGTATATAAAAGGGTTGGAAGGAAGTTTCTCTGGAGAGCGGTGCTGTTGAGAGCACTGGTGGGCATGATGGCGGTGCCCCCCTCTGGTGGATGGTGTTGGATGTGCTCTCGACGAGGCCTCGTTCTGACGAGTAGCCTGGGATCCGGTGGAAGTGGTACAGTTCGTTACGGCTCCGCTTCACCGACTTGTTGCATTATCACGTCAAGCCTCTCTCTACAGATCGATCTGTTGCCCTGCTGCAAGGGGAGGCGGGGAAGGGAGGAAGGGAAACAGGGAGGGGAGGAGCCGGACAGAATATTCACACATCGCAGCCTCCCATCAGGGGGAAAGTCTCCGGGCCTGATGGAATGACCAGGATTAATTGAATTGCTGGAAAAAAAATTAGAGGGGGAAGCTCTAAGTGAAAATGATGCTGTGGTTGGGGCTATTTGCACGTGGAAGTAAGAACTGAGGATTTGCAGTGTCACAAACTGTGTGCAGGGCGTGTCTTAATGCGTGACTTGATGTTGCGAAATCCCTAATTGCCATTGTCGTTGGCCCACTTGAGGCACTTGATTACAGCCCAGTGGTCAGCAGGGAAAAATTGAAGGCTTGTCCGGGGACGTTTTGATCCGAAAGTTGTGCCACAATTAATTACGACTGGGGGATTTGATTTCATTAAAATACGACAGGTATACACCTCGCTTTTACCTATTTCTAATGTAGGCAGAAACTTCAAAAATGGCTTGTTACATATAGGTTTGTCAGTAAATATCTCCGAAGAAATAGAGGTCGCTTTGTTTGTTGTAAAAAGCAGTGGACCCTTACTGTTAGAAGAGCGCCATGGTCGTGATGTAGTGGTTAGCGCCACAGCCTTACGCATGCTCGAAATGGCTTTCAATGAGCAATATCTTTATAACAGTGCAGTGTCAAGGAAAACGCTCATATAGTGTACCGAAAGTGTCAGATTCTCCTCTCTGATGTATATGCAGAACAATTTAATATGATGTAATGTCTAAAAAGTATATGTTATCATATGAAAGAATGTTATATCTCAATGATAATTTCATTGTCACATGTACCACAGAACGTGTATTCTTGAATAAACTTGCATAGGCATTGATCCAGAAGGGCGGAATATAAGTGCCCAAGCAATCGAAAGCAATACAACACCGCCCCAAAATTGTAGAGCAGCTCAGGCGTGCAGTAATCATTTGGTCATCGTCGATATGGCCACACATGTATTTTGTGTCCGATACACTGATTGACCTTTCCGTCCCTTTGCAGTGAATATCCAAGTAAGCCTGCTGAAAGATTGTGTTTGCTTACGTGCCACTGAAGTGTGCATTCATGTGTAATTCTGCCTATAATGCCTGATGTGTTTCTTGATCGTCGAATTCAATGGTTTTGTTTTCTTGGGCGTCGTATCCCAGCACATGACAGAGTGACACTTGATACACTCTCACGTTCACAAGTCATGCTCAGTTGGAGACTTCTCTATAAAGTGGGTGACTAAAATTTGCAAATGGCCCCTTAGAGTTTAATAACGCGAAGAATTACTCTCTTTAGAGGGAGGCGGCTCTTACTTTTGGACCCTGAAATGCTTCACTCTTTCATTACAAGTCCAAAGGAAGTTTCGAATTCATCCACGAAACAACGTTGGAGAAGAAGACAAGTTGACAAGTTTCATTTGATTGCTTCATAATTAGTAAATGATGATAACTGTCTTCGTAAACCTTTCTTATAGACCTATTATCTTGCAGTGATGGGTTATTATGTTCACTGAGGCATAACATTACCTGAACGCTATTGGTTTGCGCAAAGATATAGGATATCTCTAATTCAGATTCTATTGACATTGTTGACGAGCAGGTATATCCTTATTGGGTTATAAATGGGGAAACGACGAAACAATCACGGTGAGTGCTGGGCTAGCAAAGGTTACGCTTAAATTATTGCACAGTTGCTCTCCAAAAAATTTAACACGCTGCTGTAAAACAACATAAATAACCGAAGCCAGTGGCTGTTTGAATGTGTGTACTGTTCAGCATATTTGTGTACTTATTCACCGTAATTGTTTTAAAGAATGTTTAATATAGGTGTAGATAATGGCGTTTTCGGAGAGTAAGTAATGACCAAAGTCACGTAATATCTTGCGTTCTAATCATAACGTCAAGGTGTGGGGATGTGAATTACTTTGCACGTAAATTCCATCAATTACTTTTATTAAGTACTCATGATAAATTGGCTAGATGTATTCTATAGGAAAAGATGGAGCGTGTTTATCCTCACATCACTGGTTAGAGGGCTTTTCCAGCAATGAATCGTATTAACAGCGTAAACCACTATAATAGTAGGGCGAAGAACTGTCTCCAGGTTATTATTCATTTACTAACCATTAAGTAATTAAGCGGAAATTAACACATGGAAGCACACGAATACACTGAAGTGTACAAAATCACACCGGTATATAGGTCTCTCCGGATGTATTTAGAAAATGCACCTACGTCCAACGAAACGAGGTTTCAGAAAGGAAACTAGTAATATTGGAGGATGTTTACCCAAACAAGAAAAGTTGATTACTTAGGATGCAGTGGCGGAAGAGAGGGTGGAAGGGCAAGGGGGTGGATTTAAGAGGGCTGAACCCTCCTTTCGAGTTTTCTCTTCTTCTTTCTTTCATGATATATCTTAGAGTAAGTTACACAATAACATGCTCCAATTTCACCAAACCAAGCCCCCGTCCCCTTCCTTCGGGAAGAAATTGCGAACAAACTGGTTACTTACGATAATTTCCCATAATCTTGGACAAGTTAATCAAAGGGTGACAAGTCTCTTCCAATGACTCTACAGTCAATGGTAAAGTGAGACAAATGAAGCTATGCTTTGATGTGATGTGAAATTAGTAGTTCTAGAGCTCGACTATTGTGCGGAAGAGTAATGCGTTCATGGTTTCGTCCCTAGGATAGTCCAACTGCGCAGCGCGCATTTAAAATTTTATGCGATGCAGGAAAGGACCTGAGGTCGTTACTCTTATTTTAATATCTCGGGCAACGAATTAGCGCAATAATTCAATTTATTCTGAAGCAGGATGCACTTGGTTGATTGCAATGAAGACAAGACCTGCCCCGAAATTGTACATGAATCTTGTGCAGTATTTATTTCCTCTATACCTATAGTGAAGGGCTGTCTAAAACGTAGCGTGAAGGTCCCATTGCCATTTTACATAATTGACAGGCTTTACCTGATATCGGTGAGCTGTGGTGTTGGTGTCGGTCTCATATAGTACAGAGTGTATTACACCGCATATCCGGGAAGGCATCTACATACCTGCAAAATTCACACCTTGACTTGTAGGTGCAATAATGTGTTTCATTAAGCATTTCGAAGCGCACTTGATCCGCTAATGCCGAACCCTGAACGAGTTTAGGAGCCCTGGGTTACATTTAAGTTCAGGATTATGCGGGGAGGCTGCCTGACGGGAACCATGATTAGTTTGACGCATTTGCCCCCTGAGGGTTAGCCTTCTGGTTGAACTTATGGGGATGAAAAAAAAATGAGCGAAATATTGTCAGTAGGCCGCCACACCTGTACGGACCTGAGTTCGATCCCATGGTATGCGAACTGACGAGTTGATCAAAGCGGATGTTGGGGATAAAGGGCAGAAGTCGTGGGTGGGTGTGTAGGGAGACCCCGTACAGAGAGGGGATGGAGGAGAAGGCATCTCTGGAGAGAGAGCGCAGGAGAGGATATCGTATTCGATGGAAGTCGCGTGCCTTGAAGCCCTGTGGGGAGCCCTCCCTAGTTTTCCACTTGGCCCCAAAGTACTGTATCTGCGGAAGGCTTTGAGAGGCGCGAGGGGGTGGGAAGGTGGGAGGCGGGGGCGGGGTGAGGTGGGGGCAAAAGCTGAGCTCCAAGTCGGGGCCGGCCGGGGTGACTGCGTTTGTGCCCTGATGTGGGTGGGGTTATAGGAAGGGGGGAAGAGAGCGGGGTTTCGGGTAAAGAGAGAGAGAGAGAGAGGCTAGAGATGGTGCAGAGCTTGTCTCTCACGGCTACCAAGAACAATCAATAAGGAAACGTCCAGGAAAGGGCCCGCCACTGAATAATCGCACAATCCGGATTTTAGCGAATGTGACCCCGGCCGGATCATGATCACGCCGGGTCGATATTGTGCATGCCCGTCTGAAAAGCGGCGGGTTTGGGGATGGGCTCCCCCACTTTTTTTTTCTCCCACCATTCCGCCCCCCTGCTCTCTCGCTCTCCTAGGCTTGTCCGACATTTTGTGTGTGCCGACGGAAGAGATTGGTGGGGAATAGGAAGCTTACGTAGACTTTCAAGGCTCGCGTTATACATGAGCCGAACGGAAGTCAGGGCCAGTGCCATCTTTCGCCACGTTGTACAGGTTGTGGCAAAAGGAGGTTCAACCCCCCTGGCCTACCCTCCCTCTCTGTGTGATCCTGTTATCGCCAGGGAGCGTGACTGAATCCGAGTGACATCTAGAGTGGCACATATTGTTGATCCGGGGATAACAATAGGGTTGGGGGTGACATCTGGCGCGGGGGTGGTCGGATTGGGACGTAAATAAGTTATGAAGTTTGCGTTCGTTTCATTGCTTTTTTCCGAACCATGACCCCAGGATCAGCCGAATTGTGGATTGGTCACCGGACCGATGCCGTGAGTGCAATGCCCTCCTATTTGACTAGTTGTAGACTGTACTTGGTAGACAGTAACTATACTGTACGTCAATAACGGTTCAGGAAAAACGTTTGATCGCTCTCTTTTTGGAGCAGGTTGAAGCCTCGAAGGAAAAAATAGCTGGAGGTGATCACTGAGAAATAAATGGAGGCTATATGGGATTGCCTCTTTTATGCCTCATGAATCTGCTTGTAGTAATTAATTGCTCCTCCGTGTTGCTGTTTTAAGGCTGATTTTTATCCCCTAATTTGCTTTCGTACAACTTGTCGTTTGGTTGTACGAAGTAAAATTAGTGAAGCTCTCTGAATACGTATGGAAAATCCGACATGGTTGAAGATTTCCTCCGTAATTTGCGCCCGTACGTATTTACGAGTACTGCAGTGTTTTCCCAACACTTTTTTTTAGCTGTTAATTTAGACTGAAAGTGCGCCCACGATGTATACGTCAACAAGATCAAGTGTGTTTTATCACGATAATGCCTCTAATTAAAAAAAGTACCGTCCTCTCACGCGTAATTACGACAGTGGAGATCAATTAATCCTACGTTGTTACGACGTTGTTCGAGAAAACTCCGCTCGAGCAATGGTTACTCTGACGAAGATACAATTTAACTCCAGAGAGACGTAAAACTTTTTGTGTGTACCGCTCTGCTGGGAAGCTTGAACGCCGAGTCAGTTATAGGATTGCATGTTACGACACTATATCGCGGGGTACAGCAATTTTCCTAAAAGTTTTCAGGTGCCATGTGCAGTGTAAGTACCAGTATGAACTTCCCTATGTGAAGCCACAGATGCTCTCATTAGCTAATGGGTGGATAGGTCTAATTGTTGCAGCAGTTGTGGATCAATACTGCACATACCGCACGTGATGCCCAAAACGCGGTGTTAGCTCGTGTCCTGGAATAAATACTCGGGGTTTCACCCCCATCCGATGGTGTCAATGGCGTCCTTTGATAAATATCTGGCTGCTCCACGTGCACACAAGTTAACCGTTTTATTTTGGTCGTACTGTTGAGAAACTCGGCGCAATGAACGTGATGTAATTTTTTTTTTTTCTTCTTCGTGAGAGTATAAAGTTCTCATGGAGGCGTCATTTTGTGGAGGGCCAGTGTTCGAGTGTACGGAGCAAAAATGTAGGGCATTAACCTTTGATATTTTGTGGCTGGCAGCACGGATCTGTCGAATATCATGTGGAGATGTCGCGATAAATATTTGGCAGAAAGGCAGTGTATCATGGCTTTTTTCATGTGGGTGCATTTTGTGGGAAATCCGTCCGCGAAATGATAGGACAAAATACCCATTGCTTCATTACTACTTGCGTGAGGAACTCCACTAATCATCGTTGCTGTAATTGGCATAGTGATTCGATAAGTGCTGCCATGTGGTTTTTATGGCGATGGAAATAAACGGAGTTGGGCTGCGTTTAACGTCAGCCAGTTTCACGATTGCAGTTTAATTGTTTCTTTTAGGCATTTCGCTGTTGTATCTCTTGTTGTGGTGTACAGCAGTAAAAGTGGTGTACCCATCCTTGACAGGAATGCTCTACAAGCGTGATAACGATAGATATGGAAATGTAAGATAAATCCATGGGAGCAAAGTTTGCTCGAGTCCCGATACAAGCCAATGAATGGTTGGGGAAGGCAGGGGACATATAAGGGTATAAAAATAACATACTGTGCATTATTTTTGAGCGAGTGTTGCCAACTCGGCACGTGTCAAAGTGTCCCATGTGTACGTGAAAACTGTGCTTCCTGCAAAGTTGACATTGTGCAACGACCATAATGAATAGAAAGTTCTTGAGCGCCGTTTCGTCATCACCTCAAGCGTGATGTATAACACACAAATGATTCCAAAATTGGTTAGATCACGCCGTCTGGGGGTATAGCAGCATCGATCGCAAACATGGTTGGCCATGCATGAATCACATGGAGAATAAAAAAATTCGGCGCAATGCCGGCCAGGGTTGAGGGCGTCAGTGTCGTGGTGTCGACCAAAACGTATCCCCCCACTTCATAGAGCCTTACATGGTAAATGTCACACACGACGTCAATCCCGAACTTTAGCAACAGGTGACTTTTAAAATTATGGTAATATTCTCCTTTAAGATTTTTCCTGGCTCATTGTTTCAGCTTGGTAAACACTGCCCTCACTCAAATTAGCGTTTTCTTCCTCCATTTTTTGGGGGATCTCACAAAAAAAGAGGGTTCGCCATGGATGAAGTAGCATCGCACGCTCCGCAATATTGCGAAAAAGAGGAGTGGCGGAATGTGTAGAGGGGGGGTCGAAAAGTGAGTCGGATTCGAGGCGTGTTGAACCCTCTGGTGGAGGAGGCGGGAGCTGTCAGCTGGCGGCCTGAAAGTGGGTAGGTTAGTCCGTCGAGAGGGGTGTGGTGGGTGGGAGGGTGGGTAGCGTGGGAATTGTGCAGTGGGTATATAGTGGAGGTGATGCTAGTTGAGTGTCTTCTCCCAAGATGGCATGCCTGCGCGGAAAAATGCCCTTGGCCTGCCTCAGTATTGCCTCCTAGAGCTAGAGAGAGAGAAAAAAAAGACTGGCCAACATCTGTCTTCACGCATCGTGTCCCCTTCCACCTCAGCCCCCGCCGACCCGATGACGGCGCTTTAGTAATGCAGAGTTGTGTCTGGTTGGTGCTGATGGAAGGTCGAGCCACCGGCCGCCATGTCTTAGGATCGGTGATGGCGGACTTGTTGGAGTACGGATAAGACAGCCTGCTTTAAATGGCCGTGCAACTCTGCTGCTGCACAACAGGTAGTGACCCAACCTAGTTTTTTTTGTCATTGCCCCTCGCAAACCTGGTTGGCAAATTAAAGTCCAACCCGTCCGCTTACACCTCGATCGGAACGGGAGTCGTTTAAATAAGCCGATTTTAAAACCGGGAGCCCACATCGGGGTAAATCAATATCCGAGTGACGTCATTCCCGGGGTGAGGTGAAATGAGAGACTCCATTTCTGGCCATGAATGGGAGAGAGCAAAACTGGCGATGTTGCCGTGTGTGTCGCACATGATAGGAGCGGAGGAAAAGAATTTTTTCGTTGTTTTTCAGGCTAGACCGTTGCGACAGTGGGGGGTGTGGTAATTGGTCAGCGGATTATTGATTGGGAAGCCTATCGGCTCGGTGACCGCTTAACGGCCGAGGGGAAATCAACACTGGGAGGGTTGCGCGCGCACTTGTTTCCGACCCCCTGGAGGAACACGGCGTGACAAACATGACCACTGATCCGCCACATGAGATCAGTTTTTGCAAATCGCTGACATGGCGGCTGCAAAGGCGAGTAATGGGGTGAANGGGGGGGGGGGGGGGGTGGAGTGAGAGGGGGTTTGCAATAACACACTCGGGCAGTTATATGTTTCCACATGGTGATTTATTGCGAATCGAAGCTGTGCAGGGTGTGTGGATCCACAATAGGGAAGCGGTGGTTATAAATTTAGAGCGTGTCGCATCTGTCGCCGTCAACATCATTATGGCACTGCTGCCAGTCTGTGACGTCAAATGAGACCCGGGGAACCAATAGTACGCGACATCAACTTGGAAAATCGCCATCCGCCATAGTGTTTACATATGGTTTTTTTTGTGTGTGTGTGCTTGTGTCACCTCGCACCATTTGGAACAGACTTGTCACAGGTAGTACAGAGTGACACTGTAGTGTGTAGCTAACGTCTAAAATTACACTGTTGCTGGTCTGTACACTGCGTATCGCGATACACTCACCCGCACCCGTCCGCGTCACAATCACTGAAATCACTGCGTTCCGACCGCCACTTGGAAGTCCTTGAGCCAGGAGAGCTGCACGGAGCCTTCCTGCCTTCCCGTGCGTTCCCAGCGCACTGCCAGACTGCAGCTCCCGGTCGGGCGCCCTCAACCCTGTTTTCATTCCGCCCCCCCACCATCCCATCCCAGCCCCGCCGCGTCGAGCCGGTCTGCCAGCCAGCCAGTCCCTGGCAGATAAGCCCCGCCTACTTCTCCAACAAACCCGATTCATACTCCCGGCCACACCACGTGGCAACGCAGGGGGTAGAGCTGGGGAGGGGTGGAAAAGCGCGCGTGCGACCATGTGGATAGGGTAGGGATACGGTACGGCGCATCACCCCCCAACTCAACCCCCACTGCTCAACCCTCCCAGCCTTCCCTTTAAACTCTGGGCCGTACCGCCACGAGGGAGCACTTCCCGAATGGACCATTTCCGAACTGGAATATCACTTAAAAAGAATAACATTGTCGATGAGTAGAGAGGGTCTCCTCCTCTCTTTTTTTTGGACAATGCCGACTGGGTCCGGGAGCTTCCATCCTCTGTGGAACAGGAAGTGTGTCGTGACCTTGGAAGGTTGGCAACGACGTAACCGCTTCTGTATGCAGGTATTCCGGGAGCGCAGAGCTGCCGGGGCACTCCCTGATGCGGGAAACCGAATAGATGACGATCGGGATGCGGCGCTTGTTTTGGTGGGCCAGTTTGGAAAAATATATAGCCGGACTTTAAAAAATTTTCCCGGTGTTTTTAAAGGCGATGCTTTAAACGCTTTAATGTTGACGGAAAATTATTTCGTGATTGCAGCGGCTGATTTTCCGGTATGATAACGAAATATATTTTTTTTAAAGACGGACTTCGCGTTATTTTAGCATTTTCCGGCACAATTAACCACTGACCTTGTACATAATGCGGAAGATATGGTTACAATTGAATGCTTTTTTATTTACATGGAAATTGACATAGTGGACACGTGATGGGAATTGTCGAAAATGTTGCACACTGAACAAGTTGACATTACACGACACACAAGTACATTATAAGTCATCAGCGGGTATCAAACACAAATTCCTTATCGGATCAGAGTTTCCGCTCAATCCTGAGTCAGTTATCGATAGCTGTCACTCCCGTGTGACTGACTAGCAGTGGTGCCAATGTTTTGAAGAACAGGATCTCTTGCTGTAATTGTTGACTTTTGGAATGCAATAGAATTCACGGCACGCAAAATTTGTTCAGGGTAGTGACGCGTATATGAAGTGGGACAGACGCATGTTGGGATGATTTCGTCGTGGTAATCCCTGTCGGAATCAGGTGCATAGTTTTTGGGGATTTCTGATGGAATCCTCAGGTGAGTCCCTTCCGGATTAAATTCTGATGCCAAAAATAGAACAGCTATGGATTATCGATAGTGGCCTGGTAATCTCGGAACACGTCAGAATTAGAAACCATTTGTTTAATAGGCAGACCTTGCCAGGCAGTCATTGCTATAAAATTAGTGGTGCAACAGACCCGTGAACTTGGCCAGCCCAGGTCTCTCGCAGTCCTGATAACAGTTATTTGGGTTATTGTGCGGGACCCGTCGAGTCACTCTGGTGTGACCGTGGCACGCAGTCCTTCAACCTTTTGAGTCAACATCGGATTGTCGGAATTTTGCAGAGTCGCAGCAGTTGGTAGCGCCACCCTAGATGCCTGTATCCCCCGAACGTGGCCAAAGTGTGTGGTGACGTCACATTTGAGGGTGGGTTTTGTAGGGGGAGGTTGGGAGGTTGGTGTGTGTGTGGGGGGATAACGCTATGCAGTGGTTTTGGACGAGGGGCGGAGGCCCAGGCCAGTCTCCCCCAAAACTTCCCGGTCGGCAGGGCAATGGTGAGCGTATCGACTTTGCCGGAGCACCCACCCCACCACTTCACCCCCCTCACCCAACCACCCCTCCCCCACGGTGTATACCATCACCTCCCCAACCCCCCTACCACCACCTCCTTTTCTCTCTCCATGTTGACATACCTCTCGTCAGCCCAGGATTGGAAGCTTAGCATCCTCCCCAAGTGCACTGCGTATTTTTAATTTTTTCCCGATCCAGCAGTGGTGAACTGCAGCCTGTGGTTACGTAATAAACATCTCTAATTATATGGGGATGAAGCAGGCGGCATAGCAACAGCAGGGGTTTCTTGCCTAATAGTGGGCATAAAGAGGGATTTGTAATAAGCGGTGCAGAAAGCCCGGGTGCGAAAATTGATCACGACGTAACCCAAGTGCGATGATTATTCAGCATATCCTATCAATCACTTTAACAGCCAACTATAAAATCAACAATGAGTCGTAACAGGCGATCAAGAGCCATAAACCTTGTGGAGCTGTTCCTCCCAAGTAGTAGTGGCACAACGGAAAATGAGCGATCCTCCCCCCAACACAAGTGTTGCATTTGGCACACTGACACACAAACATTAACCCTCGTTTTCCAACCCCGTAGGGCCGGAGCAGAAGAGGGATTAGGAAAATATCCAAATGCCAAATCGCAATATGCTGTGACCTCATAATCCCTTCCGAGAGGCGCGAGCTGGCAGCGATGTTGGCAGTTTAAGAACACACCCCCCAGTCGCCAAAGGGTGGGGGTGGGTGACCCCCCCACCACCACCACCTCCCCGTGCTATCTACCTCCCCTCTCTTTTCTCTCTCCTCTCTACCGAAACCAAATGGTTGATCCTCCCGAGTAGCTCTAGTAATTCACTGGAACAGCCTCAGAGGCCAGCACCACCGTTTTTCCCTCCGTGCACTGTCCCCCCTTTTCCCCAACCATACCATCCTATTTCACATCCCCCCCCCTCCCTCCCCTTTTTCTCCTTTCCCACACCGCCTTCCCCCTCTCTTTTAGCAAAAGGGGGGGTTTTTGTCAGCGGGACTAGTAGCGGCGGAGACATATTCGTAGCACCAATGGCCAAGTGTCTAGTGTGGAGCCTGCCGGAAATAGGTACGTTCGTACGTATCGGTTGGAGCTGGCGGAGATAATCGAGGAGGCATCGACACACGGGAGGCCTCAAGCGGCCATGTTTTGCTCACGGTTCTGTTGTGGGGGGTGGGTAGTAGACTGAGAGGAAGTGAAATCGAGGGAGCCTGCCCTCCTCCCCACTCACTCAACCAACCCCATGCATTCCCCCTTGCGAAAGCCAGCCTTCCCTGGGATATTAATCTACTGGCTTGATCCTGGCGGGCGGGCTTCCCGGCGAGCATACCCGGATTGCCGGGTTGTAGCCACTTTCAGGATAACCCCGATTGCAAAGAAGCACCCCCCCTCAGTTGTGATTGGGAGGTTGCAAATTGGGTGCGGTTTTATCGCATTATCAGGCAGGGTGAGAATTACGGGGCATTGATTGGACAAGAGGAAAGTCCCCCTTAGCGGTCGGACTGATGCGATGCGATGCGGCCCGATAAAATGATTTCCGCGGTGTTGCGTATCGATGCGATAATCGCATGTGATAGTTTAGTAGGACACACATATTATGTTGCCTAAATGCGTAATGTACGGGAATTTTCCGCTGTGTACGACAACAATACAATTTTCCGCCCAATCGTATTTGACGGCCATATGACACGCACTTTCCCCCAAATTGATCAAAAAATCTTATATGTGAAAATACACCAAAAACAATTATCCTGAACATGATCTACTGATCTTATATGCCATCAAATACGGTAATTTTGCGTCTTTACACGATGTAACCGGCTTGTTTTACAGAGCTTTCCGCCATAAGGTTTTACTGTAGCTGTAGTTAAATAATGTGAAAGCAACAAGTGATGTAAATTTATACCCGCTGGAATGGGCCCTGTGCTGGCAAGTCCGCGATACGAACGCAGCGTGACAGGCGAGAAGGTAAAAATTACTGTTTGAATCATGCCGGACTGTCATATTAGCAAACAATGAGCCGGCACCTAAATAAGCCCGACTTCATTTACACGAGAAAAACAAAGGCTGAGGGAAAAGCAGCGCGATGACTCTTGCTAATGCAAACGCGCCGGAACGAAATACAGTAATGAAGAACCCGGCCATTCGTTATTCCTACAGTTCATTTTTGCGCT
Source organism: Catajapyx aquilonaris (assembly GCA_000934665.2). Taxonomy (NCBI): domain Eukaryota; kingdom Metazoa; phylum Arthropoda; class Diplura; order Dicellurata; family Japygidae; genus Catajapyx; species Catajapyx aquilonaris. Next base: position 30,352 of record KZ538058.1, on the reverse strand, counting down.
GAATACCTACACATGTGGGCGGGCAGATGTGGCAACCGTGCAAGTGAGGTAATGCCATTCATATGAGTCATGAATCGGCTGTAATTTTGTTTATAATTCAATAAAGGGAGGTGTTGTCTGGGACCGGTCTGGGGATCCCAACCCAGTGCGATATTTTTGTGGCGAGTGTCCGGGAGTGTCCCGAGAGCTGTAAGGTCAAAGGTGAAACTGCCCACGATTCATTTACCCCCAGCTTCGATCTGCTAGTCGAGTAGGCTACCTTTGCAACAGTTGGCACCCGAAGCACGTGACCGTTTCGGCTAATACGGTTTTTTTGGTGGGTCTAGTTCTCCCCCACTGCCATCCCTGCTTTTCCGCACATTTTTGTTGGGAATCGGGATTTTCATCCGGGGTACCTCACCCACCCCTGCCAGGCCCCCCNCCCCCCCCGCGCAACCCCCCCACATACCCACCACCCTTCTCTGCGCCAGTCAGGGCAGCCAACATTTATGCGGATGTTCGTCACGTGAACTGAATAAAGACGATATTTTGAGGGGAGGCCTGCTGGAGAGTCCGGCTCAACATGGCCGACCAGATTTTTTGTACTGATCGGGAATATTTTTTGAAGTGCATGATTGTGGGGTTGATGTCGTGCATACTGAGGGTGGGTAGATATCAGAAAGTGGGGGTTGGGTGGGCTATGTAGAAAGCGAGGGGGGAGATATGGTGGATGTGGTGGATTGCGCCTTGAGGTTTCGGCATAGCTAATTGGGGTCCCGTATCGATTTGTCCCCAGGCAGCCAAAAGGGTGCTTGCTGGCTGCTGCCTCTGCTGCTGCTGCTGCTGCACCCACCCACTCTTCCCCACCTTCCCCTCCCATCCCCCACCTCCTTGTCTCGACGTGACCGATCTGATAGTTCGCCCCATATTGCGCACTTAAAATTTGGGTCAACGAAAAAAAAAAAACTATAGAGGGGGGTGGACAATAAGTCAGCATAACTCTAAGGGGCAGTCACCGCCTGGTGGCAGTGTTTACACACGGCGACGTTGCCAGTGTGAAGGAAAGTGCGGTGGGGAGGGATTGCGTGGGGATGTGAGTAGCGGCAGGAAGAGAGTGGGGGAAGGGTGGGTGGGGAGATTGGCCTGGCGGGACTAAGGGATGCGAAGGGAATAAGAGGGGGTGGTGATGGGGGAGGGGAGGGGGGAGAGGGAAATCGCCTCACCCATGACAGGGGGGATTGCAATAGGGAAAAATTGAGGAGAGGTCGCGGTAGTGGCCAGTATTGGATGACGTCCGCGTTGCCTTGGAAACAAATAGTAATTCCAACCGGCCCCCCTCATTTTTTATTTATATACCTTCTCTTTCATTACGGTGTCAAGTGTGGCCTGCTTTGTGGGTATCGTATCAGGGCAGGGATAAAGAGTCGCGGACCGTTTTGCACCAATTTTATAACCCCCCTGGCTGGAGCGAGACATCGGGTTGTATTTGAGCGATCCCCCCAGAGCAGACGTCAGAGATGATGATGAGGGGCGCTGGAAACTGCCAGGGAGATACGGACCGGGGGGAAAGGAATCGCAATGGCAGTGACGAGTGAGTTATTAAAGCGCTCCGGAGGCAATAAAGTGTAAGGAGAGGTCTGTCTGGTCATCATCTCATCACGATAAGGCCCCCGTGGATTTTCAGACAAGGCCGACATCGGGGCTTCCCACCCACACCCCAGCTTCCATCCCCCCCTTTGCCTGCTGCCTGCCTGCGAGAGAGCCCATTGATTTCCAGACTCGACTGCATTCTTGTGCTGGGATGTCCGGGGGATTTGGGAATCGGATGTTGTTGCCCCTGCCCGTCTCTAGATGTCGTGGATTACGTCTATTTCGGGAGTGTGTAGTCCCCCAGTCCTTCCCTCGCTGATCGCGGCCATGTTTGCTTTCACGCCGTGTTATTCGAGGGGGCTAACCGTGTTGTCAACTGCGGCAGGTCTAGGCGTTTAAAATTAACTCGCCCATTGTAATGTTGGCGCAACCCGGCCACATAAAAACTTCATTCAGAGGCGTCCGAGTTGTTATCGATTTGTGTGCTCCGTATAGAATAGCCTGTCCCCTCTCGTTTACTGAAAAAGCATGTTTGTAATCCCTGAATTAACAGCGTTGTTTTTTTGTTGTTTCCAGGTGCCATCGCTGGTATCAAGATGGAGAATTTGCAGGCACTGGACCCCAGAAAACAAGAATTGTTGGAGGCACGGTTTTTAGGTGGTCGGGTAAGTTGTCGAGGCGGCACTTTGCGCCACTGCAGATATGTGATATGCGCTGGGTTCGCCCTTTGTAACCGATAATGTTTCTAACAATAATAAACTTCTTATCGGTATCTGCAGTGATTGTTAGGAACACGCTTTGGGAACAATAGAATCGTCGCGTATCAGATATCTGCAGGGTTGCAACAGTGATGCAGTAATAACGGGGCATAAATGAAGTTGAACTTATTTTGATGCAGTCGAGGCAGTGCCTGATCCACACGATTCTTATAGACTAGAAGAGGAATTTCTTAGTTCAAGGATATACTGTGCAGTATACAAAGCAGACTTGTACAGTAGCAAACTGTCAGAACTAGATAATTCGGGTAATTGTGGCTCGACGAAACGCTTGATTACGATGATACACACAGCAGTCATGTGGAGAGGATTACAGGCGACAGCGACACACGGCGACATCGAGTCGATAATGGAAATGACTAGCATAATGTGTTTGTCACTTATTTGTCAAGTGGCAGAACAGTTTGGCCCCCGAAGCAGACACACACGACCCATCACCCTCCCACGTCCTTTCGTGCCTTTTGACCACAAACGACGTGTACGGAGGAAAAGCATTCGTTGCAACGAGGAAAATAGATCGGAGGGAAACATTCTTTTATGCTTGAGGCCTAAGTGTAAAAATAGAATGGTTGTTATGTGGTGAAGCTTTCTAAGAGGGTGAGAGAGCACCGTCACATTCCCGTTGGTGGAAATGGCCCGTTCTTATTATTCTCAGTCGCGACTCTTCATTGTGCCCTGTCTGGGCGGGTTTTAATCACACGGTCCAACACTGTGCACTTGGGGGCAATAATTGGGATCAGCGATGTGAGGTCATGCCGCATGTGACATAACCGCGAAATTAGCGGCGCATTAAAAAAAAAACTAACAAACTACGGCCTGGTTGCCGCACCGAGTATGTTCAAAGAATGATGAAACGGTACTTGTACGCGGTATAGCAGGTACACGTAGTGCAAGCCGAATCGAAACCATCGAGTTTGGCTTGGAAATACACGCTAAAAGTGCCTGGAGAACATTTAAGAGGCGCGCACCTTGTGTTTATACGGCGGGTGGTTGCTAAAAATAATTTATTTCCAAAGCTCATTTCCCTGCAGTGCAAGGCAGGTGATATTTTATTACATCCACTTTCACGGGAGGCTGCAGCGTCCGAATGGATGCTCATTCACATGAATTTGTATCTAGTGCTCAGACTGACACACAAGCCGTTGTGCAGATCAAAAGCGACGGCCATGAATATGTAGCGTAGGAAGGGAATGCCAGGAGAGGAGGGGGCAACGTGGCCATAGGTAAAAATGGGGGGAGGTAGAGAGAGAAAAAAAGATGGAAGGGGCACACTGTGGGAAGCACCTGGTGTTTTCGGTCTCTTATTCTTTCATTGGTGCCCCTTCCGTTGTGTGCTTAGTAGCTGGTAACCCCCCCGTGCATTGAGGGGAGGGGAGGTGGAAAAAAGGGAGGCGTCCTTGAGATGTGTTCTCATCATAGGGGGGGATCAACAGGCACTTAGTAACTGCGTGGGCAACAGCACCCGAATTAGAGAAGAAACATGTCAGTCATTACGCACAAGCACCCACTTTTTAAAAAGTAAAGTATAATCGCGGAAGAAGGTGGGTGTCGCTCCCTGTACTAATAAAGGCAGATTTGTGCACTATTTCTGCCTGGATTGTTAATGTGGCAGATGTGTGACGCCCACCGCCGCGCTGACGTAACTAGACGACCGGAAGGTGGCACAACTTTGCCTGGAAGAAGCCCTCGATGTGGGTCACCCTACAGTGCAATTTTTATGTGACAAACGGTGTAAAAAAAAGGAGGCAAAACTTCTATATGAATGAGTGTGCTGCGGGTGGGGGAAGAAAAAGTCGCAAAAATTGGGTCACGGAGGCCTTAAAAGAATTGTTTACTTGCCACGTAGGGTAGTTCCAGTTTACAAAACCGGTAGCATGTATTTAGTACCGATTTTTCTTTTTCTTGAGGGGTGCTCCCTTCCTGGGCCGGGTATTTCCTTCGAAGATGACGCAGCGGAATAAGGTCGGAAGATTTTTGGGAGCTGGGCAAAAGGGTATCGGTGCCCGTAATAAAGTGCCATAAAGTTTAATGGCGCGTGCCCCCGGGGATGGAATTAGTTTCCCCTCGTGTTTATCATCCCTGAATTATAAGGTCTGCTATAGTAGTGACCAACCCAGGCAAGGTCGCTCGGATTGGAATAGTGCATTGCGTACACGCGGATGACTATAAAATAAGACGACTTGGTTTTTAAGAGTTACGAGGCGTGAAAGGAAAAGGGATTATTTGCAGAAAATTGCAGGCTTGCGAAACAAGGCGAGTTCCCAAAAGCTAATTCATAACCTAATAACTTTCCACCGTTTCACCGTAACGACCTCGGTGCAGACAGATGCAACCGGCAGAACTAATGACTGTCACTTTGGACCCAAGGGTGGGGGGGTTGGTTAGGTAGACACTACGCAGGATAAGGCAGTTTTCAAGAGGTTAATGAATCCGCGGGAAGGTCACTTCATCACGTGCCGCAATTTTTTTTTTTTTTTGCACACTCCCTTACGTTACATGCCCTAAGGCTTTTCTCTCCCGGTCGCTTTCACTTGGCGAAGAGAGAGAAAAAAGAAGACCCATCTCAACACGGATTTCACTGAGCCCGTATTAACTCGTATTTTGCACGAAACGCGGATTACCGTACGATGCCCTGGTATATAGGCAAAAATTCTCCGGTACGTGCGTATTGACCCATCAGGCACCTGAATTAGTTTGTTTCGCCAATTACATTGTAATTGTTGATAAGCGGCGCCCGTGTAAAACAGGGGCAGTCATTCCCATCCCTTTTGGGATCGTTATGTGGATGTGGCCGCCCCTATTCACGGTCGGATCACGGGTGGTGTTACCAGCAGCGTTGCCGGATCGGATGAATGAGAGATTCTTGCACGACACATTACGCAGATTGTACGTTTAAAAAAACCGCATGCGCAATTGGCTGCAGTTTTCCAGATAAGGCTGGGGAAAGGGGGGAAAAAAATTGTTCGTATCAAAGTAGCAAGTTTCATTACATATTAATTTTTGCTCTCCTTGTTGTCAGGTAATTTTTAGCGTAGGTCGCGGTGGCAGTGCGCGATTTATTTTTAGGTCGGCGTTATTTGTTCTTACGGAGGGGTTGACCCGGGGGGGTAGATCGGGGCTCTCTCACGGAGGTTCCCAACTGTGCATCGGCGAAAGAATAGGAGGGGTGGAGAAGGAGAAGAAAAGGGTGGGAAAAAAAAGAAGAGAGAAGGCTACCGCTCGGCAATGTTGCAGAGCTGTCGAAACTGGAATAGACCCCCAGGCCAGTGTTGTCCGTCTGGCAGGGTTGCCACGCGGCCTCTTTTTTACACCCAGCACACATGCTGTGCTTGGCCTCTGCTTATATGTGACAACGTTATCAGACATTGTGCGCTCCAGGGAAACAGGTTTTTTTTCTTCTCTCCCCTCCCTGACCGGGGTCCACCACCTGTGTCATAGCTATGCACACTGTGGACATTTTTATACATGGCGATCGTACAGTTTTCATCTGGCAGTCAGTGAGTTCGCCAACTTTTGCTGATAAGTGCGATAAGCTGGGATAGTCGGAGCGCTTCCTGAAAGAGGTCACTGTTGTGTTGTTGTTGGGGGGGATTTGCATATCGGGGCGTAGTGTGAATCAGTTGGACAGTTTGGCACTTGGAGTTGGCCGACCTTCGCAATGGTGTAGAGATGAGGGGGGCTTGAGAGTAGTCAGGCCTGGTTCCGCAAAGGGAGTTGGTGGGGGAGAGTTTTGGGGAGGAGGTTGCTGTGATAGGCACGCAGGCCAGGTAAGGGCAACGCGACCCTCTCTCTCTCTCTCTCTACCACCCACCCACCCCGGCTCTCTGCTCCTCCCCTGCTCTCTCTCTCTCTACCAGAAGTCTCCCCCCCTCACATCCCCACCCCCGTGATTATCCAGCTGCTTGCCTAGCCGGCGGGACGTGGCTACAGCGGCCTGCCAGGCGGCGCGGTTTTAGGTGCCCAGAGAGAAGGGGACAGTGGCCCGGAAGATGACTGGTGGTGCGGGTGGTGGTTGGTGGTGGTGGTGGAGGTGGTCCAGGATGGTGCGGATGATGATGATGATGACCCCAGTGCGGGAGTGCGTGAGTGACACTACTCGTGCTGCCGACCCTTGGAGTCGATGCTGTTGGTGAGGACGTGGACGGTGGCGCCCAAGGCGCCATCAACCACCATGGAGGATTGCTGGTACCCGCAACGACGGGTAGTGGTGGTCGCATCACAGGTTGGACATCCCTGCTGCCTGCACATTTTTTTTTTGAAAGGGAGGGCTTTTCACCCCCTACCCCCCCACCCTCCCTGAACTCGCCGTGCCCTGTGCCACGCAAACTGTGCCGCGGAGCAAAGAGATTTTTTCGCTCTCCCTCCCCCTGACTATTGATTAAAACCACGGCGCATCGGCCCTCTCTCTCCCACCCTCTCTCTCTCACCCAACCTCCCTCCCCCTCTCTCTCTCCTTTCCTACTCTTCTCCAACCCTCCCCTGGCGTTATACGGATGCCAGTTTGAGACGCAGATGCTGTGGAAAGTGGGCATCGCAACAATTGATTTTAGGCCTCGGCTCTGGCTGGGGTCTCCCCTCTTCCCCACCACCCTCCCAAAACCCACCCACCCAGTCTCTTGCCTTTCCCGGACACCACCCCTACTTCCCAAATACTCTTCCTCCAGCTGTGATGACGTTCCCCCCACCTCCACCACCACTACTTCCTCCACCTCCTGTTGGGGTCCTCAGGAGGGGAGAGAAGGAGGGGGTGGTGGTTGAAGCGCTGAGGAAATCCAGCCAAGCAAGGTGGCCATTTTGTAAAGGGGCAAAATATTCACGTGATCTGGCGGCTAGGAGGAGATTAGGCAAATAAAAAGAGGTCGAGGTTGATATGCAACAAACCCCTCCACACCTGACTGCGGCTTGTCCACCCCCCGAAAAATGCAGGCACAAAAATATTATGAGGTGCTCCCGAAGACAAGACACGGGAATGGCATTCCTGCGTGTCCTTGTGACATTTTCATGTACGCTGACCTCATTTCCCTCAGACTACTACCCTCTCTCACTTCGTCCTCTGCCCACCCAAAAACCCGTCTCCTGGGCTTACTGTCCCCCACTACATACCAAAAATGAGGGGCCAAACTGTCAAGACTGCAAGGTCATTATATAAGGGCTATAATGTATTTCTTTTTCTGGGGTAATTTAAAATGGGTTTCGCAATCTAGTCGATCGTCTAGGCAGGACGGGTTGGAGGGGTTGGGTGGGAGGCGGTGTAGTTTTAAAATGGATTCGCGTCGAGTTGTCAACATGGAGGCTCAGCGGTGGTCTTTTCTTGCCTTTGCAGATGTCAGCAGCATCACAGCTTCAAATGGCTCCCCAGCAAAGTTGCCTTATTAATGCTGCTCAGTCAACACACAGTCAGGATTCCAATATGAGTACAGGTAAATCGCACATTGCTTTTGTGCAGGTGATTCATCACGTAAACTTCAAATAAAATTAGGGCAACCTACTTTTGTGGACACAAGTGCAGTAACAGGATATATCAAGTCACACCTAATTTGTTAATCTGCCAATGAATGAATGAAATTATTAAATGCTAAAATGCTCAATTTGTACATATGTATGGCGTAGAGTCCCTCCCTGAGATGTAAACACAGGGAAGCAAAATAAATTGGATTGGAATTTAATTACTAAAGAGAGAGAAAAGTCTACAATTGGCTAATAACTAGTTGGATATTATGGATTATCACAGGTAGTGAATCATCATCCACTAGTCACAATCACTAACAGCTGCATTTTTCTTATTTCAGGTTCCTCACATAGTGATAAAGAATGTGATTCAAACACTCCAGAGAAAATTCCACGCACCGCCACAGAGAGGAAAAGGAAGAGAAAAGCAGAAGACATAAGTGGAGGACCTATAGTAGGTGGTGGTGGGGGTGGGAGTGGAAATGGTGGAAAAGGTGGTAGAGCAGAGAACAAGAAGATAAATGACTATTTCCAGAAACACCCAGGGACAAGTCCTATTCGTCACGGAGGTGCCAAAAGCCCATCTCCTCAACAGGGTTATCCACCGATGGTAAGAGAGAATTCTTCAGTGACAAGATACTCAACATTGGCAAGTTTGAAGGGGAAAAAAGATGTGATTGTCAAGCTCAATGGATGAAAATCAAAACCACGAAGAATAATGCTGGAGTCACTTTCCATTGGAGTCGTCAAGTGAATTTTCTGCAGAGAAATACACATCTGGACAACTGCCCTTGAAATTACAAATTAGGATATCTGATTCAATTTATATTCTGTTAGAAAGGAGATGTGCTGTCAATATTCTGACAAAGGTTGGGGTAGTAAGGATGAAGTATCTGCAATCAAATGAAGCTTAATTTTTACATGAGACTAATTAAATGGATAATGGGAAGGCCATGACAGTAGGTGTGATGACAAACTGGTCATGACCAGGCAGAGCTAAAGCATGAGAAGCACTTGGGACATGCACAAGGATTGTTGCTTCACATCTCAAGTTGATCAGTGACTAATTCAGAATGATCCTGAGCTGCAGATAATGAAAGTGTTCCTGCACTTCATTCAGTCTCTAATGAGGATAGTTTTGCTTGTTTTGGAAAGACACTCTGGGTTGTAAGTGTAGTGCTAGAGGATTGAAGACAATAACCTGAATTAGCATTCAAAAATATGCCAAGGTAGAGCAGTTGTTAGGTAGCCCATTTCCAAAACGTATCAAAAATTTGAACACAGTGAAAGTAATCTGGCAGATGCACTTGATATGCATCATGAATTTGGGATTTTGGGTGAAGGGATCAGTGTTCCGAATAATAATTATTGGTGTGTTGAAGGCTGGGCTCACTAATGTTATGATGCGCTTCCCTTTATTTCAGTTCCCTCCAAGTCCTCAAGCTGTGCTTGCACCTGCTTCCCAACCCACCCAGGCAGGAGCAGGTGATTACTCCAACCTCATGCAGCCTCCCAGGTCTGCTGTTCCCATGGCAAGCAGAATTGTACAGGTGAGCTCACACTTAGCTTGCTTCCTATTGGTTGCCTGGCCTTCCATTCTTCAGCCTTTTGAGCGATAGGCAAGATTGGCTGAGAAGTACACTTACGTGAATGTCCAATCCTAGATTATTTTTTTCTGTTTTCCTGTCAACCCGAAATTTGGGCATGCTTGTAGCGTGCCTGTGTTTTGTGTTTGTTACTTGGGGGGTTCTGCCTGCTAGTGACATTAATGCATGGTAGCTGTGACCTCCAGTCAATAGGTGGAATGCAGATTTTATAGCAAGTTATTACGTTCTCTCTTTCTTTTTTTTTATTTGTTTCGCAGACTGACCTTACCAGTCAAAGGATACAGGAAATTGAAATCCAAGCAACAACAGATTTGGAGATGAGGAATAACAGGATAGAGGAATTGCAGAGGGTACGTCGCGAGTAAAGAAAATATTGTAATTCCGGAAAGAAAAGGGGAATTCTGTAGAATCATGGGAGGAGGGGGTGTCTTGAAATTGCTGATTACACACTGTAAAATGGCATGTTAAAGTCTTGGTCCATTGGCAGGTACTGTTGGGTCTGTCCATATCAATTTCTCTCTCCTCAAAGCACAATATTTTTAATGTCCTTGTCATGTTGAAAACCTTTTGTAGCTTAGTTCTCTGTTTATCTCCATAGCTGGAACACATGTTTCTGTTTCATCTCTTTCTATGAAGGGTGACATTTTGAAATATCAAGTGATCCATACTCATTCTGACTCTCTTTTTGTCTGCTTGTGTTGTCCAGGCGAATGAAGAACTGCGGCATCAGTTACAAGCTCAGCAGAAGCTTATTGAGCAGCAAAAAAGTCATATAAATAAGTGTATTGATGTAGTGAAGAAGTTGTTGATTGAGAAATCGACAATTGAGAAGAAGGAGGCCCGTCAAAAGTGCATGCAAAACAGGCTTAGGTTGGGTCAGTTTGTGACGCAGAGAGTGGGCGCCACCTTTCAGGAGAATTGGACTGATGGTTATGCATTTCAAGAACTTGCGAGGTTTGTAGATGTTCTTAATTGCTTCATGTTATATTGGATCGGTCTTGTCATTACTAACTGGTTAATTTTTACTTTCAAGGCGGCAGGAAGAAATCGCATCTGAAAGGGAAGAAATAGATCGGCAACGTAAGTTATTAACGAAGAAGAGGCCATCAAATAGTGAGACCACAAGAAAAAGAAACACCAACAGCCAGAACAATAGCAATCTTCATAATGGGACTGATACTTTTGTAAAGCCAGATAGTACTCCTCAGTTTTCTTGGCAGGAATACTATGAATCTGAAGAAATCTTAAAGGTAAGAAGCCACTACAGTTGATCAGGATACAGTTTACAATGCAACGGGTGACATTATTGGTTTCCATCAGCTTCGGCAAAGTTCTTTGAAGAAGGAAGATGCTGACCTTCAGCTTGAAATGGAGAAGCTGGAGAGGGAAAGGAACCTTCACATAAGGGAGCTGAAACGTATCCACAATGAAGATCAGTCCAGGTTAGTGTGCGTGTCTAACTTACTCTGCAGGTAACGTTGTTGATGATGCTGACAAGTTTACGTAATTTTCAGGTTCAACAATCATCCTGTGTTAAACGAGCGGTATTTGCTGCTGATGCTTCTTGGGAAGGGAGGCTTCAGTGAAGTACACAAGGTAACTAGTTGAAGAGAAACATGGTTTATAATAATAGAGATATATTTCTCACCTGCTGTTTTTTTATTCGCAGGCATTTGACCTCAAGGAGCAGCGATACGTTGCCTGTAAAGTTCATCAACTCAATAAAGACTGGAAGGATGATAAGAAAGCAAACTACATCAAGTAATATTCTCTTGCAACTCTTGGGGTTTGTGGTGTAGTTAGGGAGAGACGAGCTAGTTTTGCAAAGGTTGCATTTGAATAAGCCTAGGTGTTAAGACAATATTTTGTTTCCAGGCATGCTCTTCGGGAGTACAACATCCACAAAGCACTGGACCACCCAAGGGTGGTCAAACTCTATGACGTCTTTGAAATTGATGCCAATTCCTTTTGTACAGTGCTTGAATATTGTGATGGCCATGATTTGGATTTTTATCTGAAGCAGGTAAGTCAAAAGGTTAGAAACGCACTTTTTATACCTCTCTCTTAGCTTTTGCCAACATTTTAAGACAGGCGTGGTAAAATTGGATTTTCACATGAGCTACTTATAGCTTCTTGAGACTTGCGGCGAAAATCATGTTCAGTGAACCCAGGTTAGAGTCACATGTGTTTCTTATGTCTTAGATCAAGTTGGAGGTGTGGTGAAGTCCAGTGCATGTATGCATGGACCTTTCCAACACTATCTTGCTGGGCTGACACTTTTTGATGATATTGGAGGTGTCAGTAAGGAAAAGCTGCTGACTTTTTATTAGTGACTTGATATTGAGCTCAGAGTCAGCTGCTGGGGATGATCTTCATGACTGGCAGTGGAGTTTCAATGGAAATTAACACTCTCAGTACAGGGTAAATCGTAAGAGCTAAACCAGAGGCAAAAAAAAGTTGCATTTTTGGCATTAAAAAAGTACGACTGTCAATAAAAGCCACACCAGCTGCAATGTGTGGTTCTGCTTTTCTGACAGCATATTAATGATTTGTCCGGGAAACATTGACAGGTGGGGCTGTAATGGAGGAAGCAAACAGGCTTACCTGCGAGACTTTCATACTTTGTTAAATTTTTTTAAATAAATCTGATGTCAATACACCTTGAAAAATCTGCATAGAAATTGTGATACTTTGCAGAGTGAATATACCGGCACTCCATTTAAAAAGAATACATTTCTGCTGCCATATCATAATACCCATCCATGTTTAAAGTCAGGGAGAACTGGACATACTTTCAGGAGCAAGTCTGTCATTGACGAAAAGTTTTTTTTTTCCAGGGCTTGTTTCATGGAGTATATTTTTGCGTCTTGTGTTTCCTTCAGCACAAGACCATCCCTGAGCGAGAGGCCCGGTCTATCATCATGCAGGTTGTATCAGCACTGAAGTACCTGAATGAAATCAAACCGCCAGTCATCCACTACGATCTGAAGCCTGGTATGACACTTTTTGTTGGTTTAATGGCACTTAACTAAAACATGTTTTAATCATCAACATTCAAATACCGTATATGAAGTGTCTGTGGTACAAACTCTGGAACCACTATTTCAGGTGATATAATCATTGGCTTTTGTTGCAGGCAACATCCTTCTGACGGAAGGGAATGTTTGTGGAGAGATTAAAATCACTGATTTTGGTCTAAGTAAGATCATGGACGAAGAGAATTACAACCCAGATCATGGGATGGACCTCACGTCGCAAGGAGCTGGAACGTACTGGTAAGACTAAGGATAGCCATGGACAAAGTTGCCTTGCTTTTGGGAAATAAACTAACAATTTCCTTTGTTCCCCACTAGGTATCTTCCCCCAGAGTGTTTTGTGGTTGGAAAGAATCCTCCCAAGATCTCCTCTAAAGTAGATGTCTGGAGCGTAGGAGTGATATTCTACCAATGTCTTTACGGCAAAAAGGTGAGTTATTATTTGCTAGGAATGACGTGATCGAGTTCTCATGATGGTTCATTGTTTTTGTTCGTTTTTACAGCCATTTGGACACAACCAGTCTCAAGCAACCATTCTGGAGGAGAACACCATCCTAAAAGCAACAGATGTCCAGTTTCCTAACAAGCCTGCTGTGAGCAACGAAGCCAAAGTGAGTTAAATTGATTTGTGTTGGCATGAAAGTCATATTTACTCAATTTCGTGTGTACTGTGCTTCAAGTATCTTTGCTGCACGTAAGTGAAAGGGCATATTTCCTTCCATTGTGGAAATGTTCATTTAGTGCTGCGGAAAGAGAGAGTGTAATCAATTCACAAAACCAAGTTCACAGGGCTGGTGGGCTTGAGGAATTGAACGCAGGTGTTCAAAAGGCATGATATGCACAGTACTCCTGAAATATCTGTTGCCTCCATGAAAGTCGTGTTTTCGTTCATGATGTACTGGTGTGGAAAGTGCAGGTCTGCTGGAAAATATGTAGTCTTTATGGTGGTTTCACCAGTCAAGATGTGCATCCTCGTACATAGGTGAGAGTTAGGGAATTTGTCCAGAGAAAGGAACAATCACCACAGCAACTGGTTGCTCAGATGAAGTGTGCATACAGAAGGAATTCACCACCCTTCTCACTAAGGGCGGCTTTGCAAATGGAGGCAAATTATTATTCGTGTTGTGTATTGTCACTTTCAGAAACTTGTAACCCATTAGTTGCTCTGCGCATTCCACTTTACAATCCACATCCTGGCGTAATTTATTGTGCACTGTATATTCCAGTGGACATCTGCACTCATATGTAACTTGGCAGAGAGAAGCCTGACCACTAACTGTAGAACATAAAGTGTTTGCTTGCTTGCTGGTGACATTTTGAACAATTGCGGCTACCTGAACAACTCCAGTGTCACTCGGACAGATTATGCAAAAGTTTGTTCTAGAGTGCTGCTTGGAGTTGATTCACTTCAGGTGGAACTGTTTCTTGAAATTATTCTGTACATCAGTGGACTTCAAAAAATGCAGAATACATCAGCTTTTGATTTGATGTGGCCATAGGAGTGTATTAATTCTAATAAGTTTACTTTTGGAAGATGATTTTACTGCTGGGTAGTAGTAGAAGCAAGGATTAAATTATGTCTGGAGTCGGAAATGTTCATGAGGATGTAAGACCAGACATTTCACAGACTTTCACCATAAACATTTAAGGAAGTCCCTAGCAGCACATGAAAAATGTTGGGGATATACAATATGTAGAATCAGTGTGGTAGTTTTGTGAAACTTGACTTCAGCTTGAGTAGTCTTTTAAAACTTTATGATAAACTGAGTTTCCTCCCACCTGCATCGGAGTGGGCTTTTCGAGGTTGGAAAGTTATGCCCCTCAAGTTCTGTGTGTGCGTAAAGACACATCCTTGTGAATCTGGAAAATGTGGCAGTGTTGCACATCTCACCTCTTTTCATCCTGGATGTTGCCAGCCCCTTTGTGAAAATAGGAAGTTGCCTGCATTGTACAATTTCTAAAACAGGTTTCATTTTTGAAACACCTGAAGGAACTGAAACAGACAGTTTAAAAAATTAACAGTAATTAAGTTGCCACTAAGATGTTAGTCCTGCAACATAATTACTTAACATGAAGAGAGAGTAAATATTCTTTCCCTCCTATTAAAGATATTTAACTGGACATGTATAGCTTTGTGGTAATGAAGTGAGTGTTGTGATCTTCCTCGTGGAAAGTTGTCTTGATTCGGCGAGATGCCACCTCATTATGTACGTATCCTAAATGCTTGGACTGATACAATTAGTTAGTCAGTGGAGATTCAGTGTAAACATTCAACAAAGCAAGTACAAAGAGGTGTAGAAGGACCTTCGATTGGAGGTTTGGATGCTAAAGACCTTGACAGTAACCAAGGTCAGAGAAGAGAAAATGCCTCCAGAATTGATCATGGTCACACACTGTCATTCAACCCTGACCTGACCTTGTTACACCTCCATAAGCAACCACAATGAATGTTATTTAGGAATATTTGACATCCAAGTTTCAGAAATTTGCATGTGTAATTCAAGATGATAAGTGTGTGAATATAGTACGGTAAAACCTCGATATAACACTTCCCGCTTTTTCCCGTCCCTCGATAATTTCCATAAGGTGAATTTTCCAGCATATAAGGCTATCCCCGCTTATAACGCTACTTTTGGGCGGTCCCCTGAGGAGCGTTATGTCGAGGTTTTACTGTATTACCAGAGCCACTGACACTGATACATTTCCTTTTCATGTTCACCAGGGCTTCATCCGCAACTGCCTGGCGTACCGTAAGGAGGATAGGATGGATGTGTTCTCCCTAGCAAGGAGCGAGTACCTCCAGCCACCAATTCCCAAGCACAGCCGGCAGTCGCTCAGCCAGCAGGCCCAACAGGCCCAACAGGCGCAGCAGCAGCAGGCTCAGCAGCAGCAAGTGCAGCAGGCGGGAGGGGTGCCAGGGGGAGGGGGAGGTGGGAGCGGAGCAGGGGGTGCCGCTGGTGGGGGTGCAGGACAGCAGACTTTCCCCACCGGGATGTTTAGCGGAATGAATGCTTCCAGCTCCTCGTAGTAGTGGTCAACACACACATACCACCCCCTCCCTCCCCCCCTTCAAAACACATACACACACACACCACCCAACTTGTCTCACGATTCCCAAAAAGTGAGTTTTACATGCGGATGTGACGCCAAAAGTAATGGGACTACGATAATAGTGTGATTTCAAAGTGGTTTTTCCCACCCCCCCGCATCCCCAAGCCCCCCCGACACCCTTACCCCTTCTGGTTAGTGCAAGACTGTAGGAATAATGGAAGGAAAAGTTTAAGTGAAAAAGATATTGACTTAAGGATGTTGGTTTATGCAAGACTGGAGTGGACAATTTTATTGACCCGACAACACAACAATTATTTCCTTCCCTCTCATTCCTAGTGACTTACCTCCCTATCCCTTCGCCCTTCCCGAAGCTTCCTACAAGAAAAATGTGAGCATATGAAAAGTGTGAAAGTGCAAGAGACACATGTGAGTGTGTGGGAGAAGTTAGCTGCGTACTAAGTTATCATCAGGAGACGAAGGAAGATCAGTGTTTTGTACAGTCAAGTGGAATTTGATTGATATCGTAGTGGAATTTTTGCTCTGTGTAGAGTCCTTTTGTTTATATTGAACTTTTGAAAAATCAGAAAGGGATGACACCAAAATGTTGACAAGCTTTATGGGAAACATTTTCTTTTTCTTTTTTTTTGGTTTGTTTTTTTTTTGGTCCTTTTTTTTTACTGAAAGAAGACAACCTAAATCAGGACAATTGTTGGCTTAAGCGATGGAAAGAAGGAAAGAAACAAAAGAGGAGGGATTGCTCACAGGTACAGCGGTGCTGATGGCATGGTGTACATAACAAACTGGACAATTTATGTTATTTCATTTTTTTTTTGGTCAGTTGCAAGCCGTTTGGTGCAGCTTGCTCAAAATGTTAATATCTCCTTTCCGCCCCCCCTCAAACCCTTTAGCCTTCACCTTAATCCCCCTCCTCTCCATTACCCGCACCCCCTCTAGTGATGGTGGCAGTAGGGGTGAGTTAGACTGAGAAATGGAAAAAAAATCCTGTGAAAAATATTCGCTGGAATAAGCAAAAATCGAGGTTGCGACCTGCTCTCTCCCCCACTTTTTTTTTGGTTTTTGTTTTCTAGTGGTCCAATGGAACCTTGGGGGGGATTGTGGGAGTCGAGGGAAAAAAAAAAGAGAAGCTATTCTGAATCGCAAGAGCAGCTTGTGTGTTTGCAAAGAGATTGGGGAAGAGTGCTCCAGTGCAGGTACACATTGCGGATTAGAAGTGGCGCTCAATTGTAGCGAACGTAATTAAAGGGGGGGGATTGATGTGGGCCTTAAATTCTTTTACTCGTCCTATTCTTTCCAAAAGTCACAATTCATTCACCTTACCCGTATTGCTGAAATTTTTCTTTCGTGGAACTTGGGGAGATTTTTGGTAACTGCCATGACTGAATAACGTTTTTTTCCCCCCATCCATTCGGTGGTGTGCCATGCAGGTTATGCAGCCCTGTACTAATAGCATGGAGTCTATTGACCTTCGTTAAGCATAGGGCCGCCACTTCATTCGCTTGTCCCAAATGATCCCCTTTTTGTTAAGTAACTCTGGGGGAAAGCATTAGCATGGCCCGAGGGAAGAAAAGAGCCAAGTCAAAGTGATTTCTTTTAGCTTTCTTTCGTAACTGTGATCCTTTTTCCACAAACGTTTGAACCACAATAGCTGCCTTTTTAAAGTGTCACTGACGGAATGCAAGATTAGAAAGCGAGAGTGGTGTGGAAAATCATGTTGGCTGTTGTTTTGGGTTTTGTTATTTTTTACAAAACTGGTAGGATTTATTCGTGAAATGATAATCGATAATCGATGTAAGGAGCAGACATTTAAAAGCCGCCTCTCCCATTCAAAGAAGGCATTTTACAAGGTGCAACCGTAAGTTGTGCATGAAGAAAGCAATTCAATTATGAATTGGAAACGGTAATAATAAATGTACATGGAAGCAGAAGGTTAGTTGCTGAAAACAATGGGTACGAGGCTGTGAGATTCTTGGATGACCCAACTTCAGTAAGCAGGGAGCTATAACTTTGTTTCTTTTTTTTTGTTATTTCCATAATTGTTTACACTTGTGGCAGCCACATTCAAATTGATAGATGGGTGCTGCTATCCTCATTTTTTAAGAAAAATAAAAGTGCGCGTGTGGACTCTTCCTCTTCCCGCAAAAAAAAAAAAAGATGGACCCACTTGTGAACATATACGTACCAACTGCTCATTTTTTGATTTCCCCTCGTCCCCACCTGTTCCTCAAAAACCCGTATCTTCCACACAGCCCTTTGGTTCGTTACTCTGCTGCTGTGCGATCCATTTTAACCACTGTGGTGCCTGATGAGGGGAAGAGCTCCCCATTAACTTTGGCACACCTTCGAATCCATCGCCAAATTCCTAGATGGTCAAAAATAATATAACATAATCTAGTTGTTGCTGATAGAACAACCAGACAGCTTGTTTCAATGTTCCATGCGCTGCACTGTAATCCCCACGACTAACGTGAAAAAAAAACAACCCAAGAGCAGAAAGAGAGAAAAAAAAAAGGGCCATGTAAAACAAGGACGGCATGGTTTTGGCTCATGGCCGTCGACATTGCCTGTAAAAAATACAAATTACACAATTGTTTTCCTGTGTATTTAATATTGTGTGTACCTGAAGTGCAATAATCCTTATGCTCCCTATTTTTTTTCCCCTGCAAACACTTCTCAACCTGTTCTCTATCTCCTCATGCTTGGACCTTTTTTTTCAATGGCAGTTTTTGAACCAATGCAATACGGTACATGAGATCGACAGGTAAATGAGCGAGGACTCCCAATGATGAACAATTGTGATTTGTAGAAGTTTTACTTTTGAGCCAAGTGATAACTGACACGTTGCATTATATTTCTCTTCCCACATTCCTTCCCCCTCCCGACCCCCGACCCAAGACCTCTCTTCCCTCAATCCCGCATGACCGTCATTCCCAAGTGTCGGTCTGCAGCCATGAACGGTGCATAATTTTACAGAGAAAAATAAAATGCAATGTGGCAAAACCAATTTTGAGTGTCCAACTTGGGGAACTATCTGTCACCCAATCAGTCTTTGTTAGAGCCAATAGTTTGCATGGTTAGCGGAACAACATCACTGCGATTAGCGAGCATCGCCTACTCATTCCAAATCTGCAAAAATGCAATGAATGCCTATTTTTCTTTACCATTTAGTTGAAACTGTACTAGTTAACTCATTGCTTTAGGCATAATAGTTGTAGCTAACTTTAGTAGCGGGATGGTGCTAATAAGAGTGCATCCCGCTGCGATGCCTTTGCTGATCAGCTTTTTTGGTTTGCAGGTTTATGTGGCAATAAGGACGGTTCCGACAACCTCCATTTAAACGCAGGGGTAATTGTTGAGTAATTAATTTTTGCAATGTCAATTTCTTATTGGAGCCCAGTACACGCCAATGTTGATACTTATTGCAAAACGGATCTGTAAAAAAATTTGCATAGAAAATTTTTCCACAACCAAAAGAATTGCATGCATGTTTTTAGTACTCTTCAAGAGTGGCGCCATCACCAGAGCAATCACCCAGCAGATGGCAGCACCCGCATATGATTAATCTGGCAACCCTGCGTGACGTCATATCCAAGATGGCTGCGAGCGCGGAAATTGAACTTGTTGACTTGTTGCAGGCGGATCGTTACAGCAGACTGTGAGTACCTGTACCTGAAAAGTGGGGTGTTTGTTTTATCCCGTGTGTTCATGCTGTGATTGCGTTTATTCTGAAAAAATTGCAAATTGGTGCTTGTAAGGCTGCTGGTGGTGGCTTATTTAGTACTCTTCTCCTTCGTCTCCTTCTCCTTCCACGGAGTCGACTCCGACCTCCTCGTAGTCCTTCTCGAGGGCGGCCAGATCCTCTCGGGCCTCGCTGAACTCCCCTTCCTCCATGCCCTCGCCGACGTACCAGTGCACGAATGCCCTCTTGGCGTACATCAGGTCGAACTTGTGGTCCAGACGGGCCCAGGCCTCTGCGATGGCCGTGGTGTTGCTCAACATGCAGACTGCACGCTGAACCTTGGCCAGGTCACCTCCAGGGACAACAGTGGGCGGCTGGTAGTTGATCCCGACCTTAAAACCGGTTGGACACCAATCCACAAACTGGATGGTCCTCTTGGTCTTAATGGTGGCGATGGCCGCGTTGACATCCTTGGGGACGACGTCGCCTCGGTACAGCATGCAGCAGGCCATGTACTTGCCGTGTCTTGGATCGCATTTGACCATCTGATTCGCAGGCTCGAAGCAAGCGTTGGTTATCTCGGCCACGGTCAGCTGTTCGTGGTACGCTTTCTCGGCTGAGATGACCGGAGCGTAGGTGGCCAGAGGGAAGTGGATGCGAGGGTACGGCACCAGGTTGGTCTGGAACTCGGTCAGATCCACGTTGAGTGCACCGTCGAACCGAAGCGATGCTGTGATGGACGACACGATCTGTCCGATCAGCCGGTTCAGGTTGGTGTAAGTGGGACGCTCGATGTCCAGGTTGCGGCGGCATATGTCGTAGATGGCCTCGTTGTCCACCATGAAGGCGCAGTCCGAGTGCTCCAAGGTTGTATGGGTGGTCAGGATGGAGTTGTACGGCTCCACAACAGCAGTGGACACCTGGGGAGCCGGATAGATGGAGAACTCCAGCTTGCTCTTCTTCCCGTAGTCCACCGACAGACGCTCCATCAGCAGGGAGGTGAACCCTGACCCGGTACCGCCACCGAACGAGTGGAAGATGAGGAACCCCTGCAGTCCGGTGCACTGGTCAGCCAGCTTCCTCAGCCGGTCCAGAACCAGGTCCACAATCTCCTTCCCGATGGTGTAGTGACCACGGGCGTAGTTGTTGGCCGCATCCTCCTTTCCGGATATCAGCTGCTCCGGATGAAACAGCTGCCGGTACGTGCCGGTACGCACCTCATCTGAAACGACACTGTTATAGTCAATCCCCAACGACAACATTCGCAACAAAACCGTACCGACGACGGTGGGTTCCAAGTCGACAAAGACGGCTCGAGGCACATGCTTCCCAGCGCCTGTTTCGCTGAAGAAAGTGTTGAACGAGTCGTCTCCGCCTCCGATGGTCTTGTCCGACGGCATCTGACCATCAGGCTGGATCCCATGTTCCAAGCAGTACAGTTCCCAGCAGGCGTTTCCGATCTGCACGCCCGCCTGACCAATGTGCACGGAGATGCATTCACGCTGCAATTCAAAAGAGACAAAATTATATATGCGGCTGGTTCTACCACTTTTTACAGCATTTCCGCCACACCCTGTGATTTTGAGACCAGTGACCTCCCCCCTCCTTATTCTTATCCCATCCTGTGGCGGCGACAGGTTGAGGTTGAAAGTAAATGGCCCGGAGCAGATCGTCTGGTGGTACACACGCCATTGATTTCCGACGGTGCCAGGACTTGGTCGACGCCACCTTAACTATATTATATGGGCCTTAGGATTCGTGTCTTGCACACATTGCAGTTTTCGGGGGCCACCTTTCAATGGATCGCGGGCTTAATCATCTTTGTGTATAACAAGAGGGGAAAGCGTAACAAAGACCAACCCAGTGCAATGTACCCTCCATACAATGCTATTTTTTGATTAGCGTACCAGCAACCTAAGGTTTCGTAACATGTTGAAGATCAGGATATGATTATTACAGGATGATGAAGTTCGAGAGTTTCGTGCTTGGTCAAGCGCGACATGCCTTGCCTGCATTCAAGGCCTCTGTGGCGATGCAGAGTCATCTTTGAGGTTTTCCACGTCACTGATAGCCTTGCCCACTGGCTAGCCACAAAATAGACCTATCCTCAGGGTAATTGGGCGACTATATGACACGTCGGCTATCACAGCGACTATTCCACGATTTTTTTAAGTCGCATTCTCGTGCTCTCCCTGGCATCTTGTCTTTTCTAGGTAATGTTTTTAAACGTTGGTATAGTTGGGGTCAGCATCAACCTCGGCTGACTGGTCCTCTCCTAGAAGCATGTGACGTCACTTCCTTCCACTTTTATCTTTAAAAAAGAAGGATGCCCGCAGTGGCAGGACGTCGCCTGATTATATGAGTCCTTGAGGTTACTTCTAATGCATTAGAATTCCTCTGTCTATAGTCACTAACAGCATGGTATTGACCAAAATGGTGACTCAACTATGGATTAAGCAATTATGTCGGATTATTCTTGAAGGTAATTGCCCCCCAACTCTTGCCAGACTGTTTATATATACCCGAAATATGCTGGAAATGATTTTTTTTGCCCCCCAGCAGTTTGAAAGGGGAGATGAGGACCGAAGTAGAGCCACGTGTGTCTCTATCTTTGTCGTACCTTTATGACAAAAAAGCACACATCTGCAGTCATCGCCCACTGAGGCTTCCAAGTTTGACGCCAGACCCGTCATCTTCTCAAGAATTTAACGCCCCTTGGGGGCTTAGCTGTCGGAGAGATATAACCCGCAGTTCCGCAGAATCACGGATAAGTAAACTCACCGTGACATCACGCTGGATGACTTAAGTGGAAAAAATGGATACACTAGACTGTATATGGGGAGTGAAAAGTAGGTGTTGTCTTTGTGTGTGCGGATCTAATTAGGTTGACAGGCAGGTCACTTGAACACGCAAAATCTTGGCAAGTCAGGCAATATTGATATTCATCCGGTGTCTCTCGGGATTTTTTGTTGTTGTTGTTGTGAAGTGAGATTCTTTCTGGCTAGTGGTATACCTGCAAAGAGTTGGACTGTCTCTTTTTGCAGGTTGGGTGCGCTCCTGTGTGCCAACGACCGCTTACTTTTTGCGCATGGTCAACACCCGTAACGACACAGCCGGCAAACTGTATCCTATAAAGACACCCCCTCTACTAGCTTAATCGCATCGTTGAAAGAGGTTCATGCACTTTGAAGGCCTCCAGACAATCGCAGCAACAGTACAGCACACGTGGCAACTGTCCTACTCACTTGTATAGAATCATCGATATGAGCAATGGGAGTTTTCAAGGGCGCTATTTTTATATCTGGAAGTGTTCAGCTGTGACATTCTTTGGGCTACCATCTCGTGCTCTTTAGTCACTTCCTTATTTGGAAGAAGAGGGACCCACAGCGAGAAGCCCTCTTCTTCAGCCTCCCCTCCGTCTCTTGTTTCATTTATCCATGCCAGGCAGCCAATCACTTGCAACTCTCACGCGACTGTTTTTAGGGCCCTTTCGACCCTTCTCTCATGAGAAAGCTCATTTGGGCTTAAGGAATCTGCACGCGTTGATGAACATATGTTGTGGTTGGAATGAAAGGCACATAAGTGAAGTTTTTGTCAATTACGTGTCCATTTATCAAAAAAAAAAAAAAACTACCTTCGTATTCACATGGTGCTCTTGTATAAGTTATGGAAATGTCACCCGATTCAATTGAAGTACATTGCAGTTAGGAGGAAGCAGATATCCCGACTCTTAACGAGTGAATACTCGAACAAAATTTCAATTTAGAATTTTTCAAGTGTTCTGCTGAAACATATGGTTGGTACCCATATCACCAGGAAATTCAACTGTCGTCAGGAAGATGACTTATCAGGGTTAGAGCCCTTCAATTTCTGATTGCTTTTTTCCCCACAATATTAGCTACATTCAATATTTTTCCAGTAAGTTATAACAATTTTTCAATTAATGAGGTTGAATGATTACAAACTGGTATATTTTTCAAGTCCAACCTGTGGCTTACGAATGTGTCAATTATTCCTTCCCAAATTTCCTCCATGCATAGATTTGATAAAATGCGGGGAAAATGTCAAAAGACTCACCATATTGACAGATAACTTGGTAACAAACTGGACGTGCAAAAGACGAGAGTGTCGATGTAGACTTGGGGCTGTTGTAGTCTGGAGAGGCAAGTCTCACGAGGTGTCGAGCGATGAGACACAGGTGAGGGATGCTGAACCAGAAGAAGCAGCGGGCGTGTCTGGATGGTTCCAGCGCTCTTTTATAAGCGGGGACCCACTGACTCATGGCGGATTCTCATTGGCTGAGCAACGGCGCATGAACGGGCCTGGTAGACGGGTAGAGACCATGGAGGAGAGTCAACTATACAAAAAAAGAAACTAGGTAAAAAAAAAAAAGTGTAGAAGAATGGGGAGGGTCTCTATAGAAAGTGTCAGGTCAGAGTGTAATGGACATGCAACATTTTTTACTGATCTATAATTTCGATGGAATTTTTATAGGAAGAGCGTATGTGCCTTGAGAATTAGGCAACGTGTGTGTAGTGCTGGTTGCCCTGAAAAGTCAGGATAAAGTTCAATACTAGGTCACTGGAAATGGTTTTGATGACCTAGTTGCTAACAAATTAATGGCACGACTATACCTTTTTTTTGATATTCTGATTAAGCCAATTAAATGGAGGTCTTTGCAGAGATTTGGTCCAATCATCGTTGTGCAGTTGACAATAATGACAAGGTTCGGGCATGTACTTTCCGTGCAGTAGATAATTACTCATTAGGAGCCCGATGATTTTCGCAACTAGTGCAACTTTTTTTTAGCTTTTGTTTCCATTTTTTTCTGATTCCGGAATTATGCCCGCAGAATTTTCTCCACTCTGCTGCTCATGTAGACAGTCCAAGTTCAATTAGCAAAAGTTCACCAGCAAAGATCAAGATCAGAAAATAATTGCACTGAATCTAACCAATATTTGACAATTTTCTGTCCAAATCCGTACTTTTCATTCATACTCGTAGTTCAACATTACGTGCAGATTGCCTTGCCTTTTTTTTCCCACGGTATAACTAGGTCCGAATGATAAGATCTGAACAGCTGCAAATCCGGAATTCTGCTGGCTCAAACATATGGAGCACACTGTGAATAGCAAAAGGGATGAACAACAAGGTGGGGGGTAAAACTTGCTGGGGGTGGGGAAATAATAATTTTGGCCTATATCGCAAAATCATGCCGAACGGGCGTCGCCCTCGCAAAATTTCGTGCAGGCAAACTTCTTTTGTGTGTGCGTCCCCCCTCTTTTTTTTGACCAGGAATTTATGCCCCCTCCTCGTTTATTGCTGGCTGCACCTAACCTATGTTTATAGCTTGCAAATGCATGGATTTTAGGAAATTGCTATGCAAATCGTGGTAGGGGGAATATTCTTGCAAATACTTATTAAGAGTACCTTGCATGGTAGCTGATCTGGCCTCATTTGAAGCCATGCATGATCAATACCTCTCATGTGTGGCGTGTGTAATCAACTGCCGGTGTTGCTATGATACCTAGACAGATGGCAGGTTACATGGTCTTGACTGCCGTCACGGCCACCTCGGTGCAGAAAATAGACGCTCGGTACAGTGGCTTATAAAATGGCAATTTATTTATTCAGTCATAGTAACCAGCAGTACAGAGGGTAGAGAGAAGCTTTACATGAGTCACAGCTAAAAAGTGGAGAGGTCAGACACAGTAACATGGAAGGGCTGGGATTTTGTGGTCAGGTCCTGTGTCACTTTAAGGGTTTGTGGTACTTGGCTTGTATCCATACACGGTACATGGTCAGCTTCTTTCCGCGATTAACTTGCAAGCGTCGGTCCACCAGGTTCTGGTCCTCTATCAGACCGGCTGCTTGAAACAGCTGAGAGACCTCTTCTGGAAGTTTCCAAAAACATATTTAGATTTATGACATATATTCATGTCACACTCTGGTAAAATCACCTTTGGTGAAGAAGTAGACCCTTGTTCCATCTCCTCTGGCGTAGAAATTCTCTGACAAGCACCGGCCCTTCTTGAATCGAAGCTGTGCCATGTCATAGCGACCGTAGTCACGGAACACAACCTTACCACCTGGTTTCAAGTACCAGGCCACCTTCCTCAGAACATGGGCCATTCTGTAATGAAAGTGCAAGTGTTATTGCAATGCATATGTCAAAAAACAGCTAATGTTTGCAGCATTAACTTAAATAAAGGCAGCCTATCTCACCTCAGGAGTGTATGATACATATCTGAGGTACTTTTTGTTCTACAATACAGTAAAACCTGTCTAAAATGGACCTGACCTCTTACATGACTTTTGGTAGGTCTTGGCGGATGATTTTCAACAGATTTTTGTCAGCATATAACGGAAACCTGTTCAGTAAGAGGCATTTTTGGAGGACAGAGTAATTCCTCAATACACAGGTTTCATGCTCGATTTCAAAAGTAATTGACTGGTGTTTCTTATTTTGGAAGGCAATTATAGTATATCTAATTTTTAGGGTCCATTTTCCTTGGCATCTGATGTGAGGGGATGCAAGGGAGGAAAAAAGTGCATTAAATTAGTCTAAGGTGAAGTTGGTAGTGGACATCCCTTCCGTTTGGAGGCACTTGCTTGTCCACCTAAACGACCTACTCCCTACAAGATTAACGATATGCACACGAAACACAATGAAGGGATATTTTGATAGACGACAGTTTAATACCCATGTAATTAGTGGAAATTAGTGGGAACCACCTTCTGCACAGGACTAGTTGGCCTTCAAACGGATGCATCTGTTACAAACAGGGCGAGGCTACAGTGTACCCCCAATTGCTTCTGTCAGTTGCTTGTTTTTGTTAGGACAATGTATGCAGTAATTACGAATTAGGAGGGTGGCCTCCCTGAAAGCAGATCAGAAATGCATTTCTTAGACTGTAGCCAATGACTACAATAAGAGATCAGGTATTGAATCAATTATGCTGGAAACCACAATGGAATGACTGGTTATCATAGCGCATTATGATTACTAGCATTCCCATGTTCTCTGAGAAATAACTACACAACTTATCAACGTGAAGGAACAGTTTTACTATCGCTGACCCTACGTCTGAAGCCTTTTTGATAAGCCATGTTAACCTGCAATCCGTTGGGGGGTCACATCACTGGTAATTGATGATGTAGGCATGAATCCTGCTCACTTCCTATTATGGCTGACTTTACAGCACACATCATCATGACCACTCGAGTGATAGCCTCTTTTAGTCATTCATTTTTCCCAGTATGTCTCACTGAGCTCCTACGCCTACGTAAATTTTACGCTCTGCAGTCCTTTGAAAACATGCTTGAAAATATTCAGCCCCCAATGTGACCATTAGATTTCGACTCATACTTGTCTGGATGAATTGCTGAAAGTACGAATATGAGTATGATGATGTCCAGGCTCCCTGCTGGGAATGGGGCCGCCCAGTCCTCTTCAGTGACGTCACACACAAAAGCGCAACACCTGTGCGGATCATACTCTGGGTACTCCTTGACAATGTCTACGGCTGCCTTGGAGAAGTCACAACAGTACACAAAGAGCCCTCCGTCGTTATTGGTCTGCAAGATAGGGAACACGGTGTTCCCGGCGCCACAGCCGACCTCCAGGATCCGCAACGTGGCACCCTCCCCAGGGTACGACTCTTTCTGGGAGACCCCATTGCTGCAGGCGTTCCTGCTGCTTGGAGCCAGCTCTGGAAACTCAGTGAAAAGCCAGTGTCGATCTTTAAAGAACCGGTTCTGGTGCACCGAGTAGAACGCATCCCAATGCTTCTCCGCATCCTGCTCGTAAGTGGCCTGCTGCTCTTCCGACGCAAACTGGGATGAGTTCTCCGACACCTTCTCACGTGCGGCCTGCTCCTGTGCATCATCCCATGCCACGTTGTCCCTGCAAATTCAGATCATTAAGAGCAACCTATACAACAGTCCAAATGATGCTGCACAGCACCATGCATTGTGCTGGAAGACATTCTTAGGGTCGGTGAGGAACCTGGTCCCAAACTGCGGCTTCTTGTCCTTGGTGGCCGGTGGGTCAGATGATGATGATGATGATGATGATGAGGAAGCCATGGCCATCAGCCTGCGGTTTCCAGGGAGGAGGAGAAGCCTGGAAGAGCACAGTTTCCACATGCACAGATATATATTCAGTCACATGTGTAGCCGTTACTCGTAGCTGTTTATTGGCTCACGTTAAAATCACTGCTATTTCAAAGCAGAGTTGTTATGTACAGGTCCTGCCATCTGTGGGGTGGGATCAGAAGCAAATGTTCAAATCTTGGCGGCAATATGATATTATCATGGAAATGAGTGGCATTTCATCTCATTGCGATAATGTTGGTCTAATATGAAGCAAAAATAAACAAGTACCATACCTGACCTTCTGACGAGTCGCAGTCTGTTGATGACAGCCATATATGTCTGTATAGGGAGCACCAAATTCACATTTTGGGGACTGTTGGGTACATCAAACTCGCAATTAACATCAGTACAACAAAGTATATTATTTGGTCTGAAACATTTTGAACATTAAATATAGATTGGAAGGCTTTCACTTGACAATGAGGTGCAACATACATATTGGACACGACAACAGGCCATAACATGTATCGGTAACCATGATTAGGATGACATGTCCATATAATAACTGTCATGATTATTCTAACAACAGTAATTAGCACAGAATTACACATTTAGAACATATGGATGAAACATGTGTCATGCATTTTACTGGATTAATTCACATTCCATAACATGTTTTCAGTTTCTCAATATTCTCACACTTCAACACGCTCTATTTTCAGAGGCCATTCCTATTTTGTAAAATTAGGGCCTATGTTTGCACAACTTACCAGTTGGTAAAATATCATGTAAACCTTAACCCCGCAGTCTTTTTCACAAGTGATGAACAGTATTTTCAGACTTAACTGTCATGGAATCACATTTAAGTATTTAAGAGTAAGTGCAAATTAGATTTCTTGCCTCCATTAAAACACAGCAGAACCAAGGCAAGCACGTTTTTTTGGTTATGAACAGACTCCATGGTTTTACAAGTATAACCTGACAGTTTACTGGCACATATGAGGATATATAACACACAAAAAAAACATTTTATTTTGGACCTTCCAACATGAACATGATGCCAATCATATTGATTTAAAAGCAAATTCATATCATTATCATTTTAACTTTTTGGCCAGTACATGAGACTGATGTTGATGGAAAGTCTGAATTTGGGTACAGGTTCAGGGTGAACATTCACATTCGGATTAATATCAAGCACATGCTGATCAACGAGTTCGGAGCATGTTGTGTTCAGTACCTGGAGACCTGGGCAGTTTCTCACCACGTCCAAAATCCCCTGAGGCGTGACCTTGTGACAAAGAGCAATGTCAAAATGAGTTAGAGATCTGCAATGCTTGTAAATGGCGGCCAAACAGTCATCATCTACGTTAGGTGTGAGGGTGAGATTAAGCCTCTTGATGCCTCCCACCACGTCAGGTGTGCTAAAGAACCTTCTCAGGGCCTTGCGGCTGAGACCATCCGCTTGCACAAGCGACAATTCACGCAGTGATCGGAGCCGCCCAATGCTATCTAGGAGGCAGGAATCAGTCATGTCAAATGCACAGTATAAATGCAGCTCCTCTACGAGACTGCATCTTCCCACACGTGCAAATGACTCGGGTAGCTTCAGCCACCAGGTAGTCAGCGACCGCAGCTTCACTGCGTTTTTAAGCAGATACTGCATCTCAACTTCTTGAGGCCCTTCCGGATCATACATAATTTCTTCCAGACTAGGATATGCATGAGGCTTATTCAAAGCCGAGGGTTTGTGGAATAGACTCAGGCTCATCTTGCTGAGTTTCTCGCACTCCGCAAAAGCATCGAGCGGATGAATATTTCTGTACTTGACATAAGTGAAATCAACTTCTCTCAATTTATCACATTTGGCAGCCAACCTCGCAAGTGTTTGGCCCCGATGAATAATGACAAGGCACAGCGACAGCGACTCTAAATGTGTGGTAACAGCATCCAGAATGTCATCAGCTCCTCTGCTTACTTTTTCCAGGTGCAGACGCTTCAGAAGAGTCATCCACCTGACGGCTTCAAGCGCAATCTCAGCGTTCCTCCTTCCATATATCTTGACGGCCTTCCACAAGTGAGGATTGCGTGTGGCTTCATGCCAGGCCACACACACAGGAGCAGCTCTGGCCAGCAACTCGTACGGAGTCAGGTATGAAAAGATCTTCAATTTGAGCTCCTCCGGTAAATTAGAGAACCGATCCATACTCTGCAATATAAAGCAACTCTCATTAATACTGCTCAAGGCGTGAGTGCGAGTGACTTGTACCTCCTCAGCCATCTTCTCTCTTGATTATGGCCCTACTTTCCAGGGACTGTCCTTCTCTTTAAAAAAAATTGATTGCTAGTTATGTCGATTATGCTGTAAAAGACATGCAACATATGGTTAATGATTCTGCTTCCTAGAGTGTACATTCACATTTGTTCTTAGTAAAACCAACCTTCAAGTGCGACAATAGAAAAGAAGTGCTGCTTAAAATGTCCAAATGTGTCAGTGGCTTCGGTTGTACTTCCCTTCAATAACTTTTTGACAACTACTGAACATGCAGCAATGTGATTCAAATTAGTTGAAGAACTGTTTCCTGGCAGGGAAAAATGTGTCCGCAGCTCGCTTGATCAAATTAATATTCCACTCAAAAAAACTTCAGCTGCGATGTCACTCGAACGGCCAGCATCTGGAGGAGGAAAGACGACGACATTTCTTCGATCAATACATTTCTCTGACAAACAACAAACACACAGCGTAGCAGCTACTGACACGTAACCAGATGAAATTATAACCGCGACTTGGAAGTAACTGCTTGTGACTCAAACTGCGACTCAACTTGCTCATAATTTTGAATTTCAAATGTGGTGCACGCATGAACCCCTGTCTGAATACAAAACTCAGCACTGATGTTGTCATATTTCTGGAATACGGCAGTATTGTGGGTGAATTTATTCTACTCAATTGTCACTTGGAAGAGGAAAAAAATGAGTGGCCAAGTGCACCCGGCATTCCTAGGCGGTCACCCATCCAAGTACTACCCGGGCCCGACGTTGCTTAACTTCGGGGATCGGACGAGAACCGGT
>KZ538057.1:132503-187028 GCA_000934665.2 Catajapyx aquilonaris | reverse complement strand
TCCCACTAAAATAATGAGATAGTGTGATGAGGTGGAGTGGGGGAGACTTTGACGTGAAGGTCGGATGTCGGTCAGTTGGGGTCAGCCGTATGGAGTCCCCAGGGAATAGGTGCAGCTGCATTTAGGCGACCTGTCCTTGGGGTGGTCAGGGGGAAGGAAGGTGCTTGGTGTAGAAATCGGGGGGGATAGGGTGGATGGAGAGAGGGGGGAAAGAAACTTCTGGAGTAGCTAGCGTCGTCGCAATCTGAGAATCTCTGCTTTCCAGCGACGGCGCCGACGCCAGTTTTACGCTACTATCACAGCCAGTCGGTCGTAAATTGGTGGGTAGGACGTGGGGAGGCTATAAGAAGGGAAGGGAGAGAGAGAGAGAAAAAAAAATGGGTGGGGATGGGGGATGGAGGTTGAATGCACCTAGAGGATTTTTCGTGACCGAGTTTTTCTTCTGCTGTAGTTTCTCAGGGTGTCTTCCCCCCGCTTCGTCGAACCGCGTTTGGCCGAATATGCACTTTCAGACCTTGTTATTTCTTGGAGAGAAAAGAAATGTCTGAGGTGAATTCACTTTCTCAAAGTCTGGTTGTTATGCGATTAACACTTGAAATCATATACGAATAATATATACGCAGATGTTGAACATAACAAATACCTTCAGATATCACGATGGATGCGTCTGTACTTAGTACGTAAAAGATGAAATTCGGTGCAGCATCATTCGGCGGAACAGTCACTTGAGGCCCACAAATAAAGGAGAAATTGCGGGGAACTGCTATAACAAACTAGGAGCACAAATAGACCCCACTCGATCCGAGATGCACTATCGCTGGTGACTGTAATACGTCCTGCACTATGCATGTCAACGACTCAGGCTATCTAATAAGAAATGTATGGCCGGGTTCCGGCTTCCGTCGACGGGATGGCCATGAAATGCTGTGATAATGAAAAGTGCAGTCGCTGCCAGAGTGTAGGCCATGAAGGTTAACGTTGCATAATTTGTGGGGTACAAAGTGCATGGAGCGCACAACGTGTGATCGAATATGAACCAGGATGTCGCGAATATTGGCCTGAAAAATTGGCGGTAACAGGTTGCGCCGTCCGGAATATTAGCATGAAATTTAAGCAATTTTAAAGCTAAAGAACGATGCGGTACACGTTTCTTCTTATTACAAGTTAAAAAGTGGGAAATGGACATATTCTTCCTCTCATTTCAGTATAGGAAAATAATGTGGAATATATAGGCAAAAGAATTCCCCCACTAATTTTGCTTTCCACTCAGGTATACAGTACTTACATATACTTATGCCAATAAATTGAAAATAATATGTACTTGTAGGAAAAATTGAGAATATTCTTTCACTTATTTAGAACCAGTAGCAGTTTCCACATAAAATACAATACAATTTCCTCTTACATTTCAGTAGAAAATAAGCGGAAATTGTCACCTTTTTACTATATGAATATGCTCAATTTTTCCAATTAATTTTCTTAAAAATTAACTAAAAGTGTAGTGTCCCAGAAACATTTAAAGGCACATGTGAAATTCCACAGTCCGGCCCATTTCTTCCATAAACATTCTTTAAAAATTCCTGCAGGTTGGCATCCACTAGTTCACCTGCGACATATACTCCGGAGTGGTGCATAGGATAGTGCAAGGCCACTACTCCGGAGGTCATGATAACTAACCCAGTAGTGTGTGCTTTCCATGTAGGGCGAACGAAATGCCATGGCGACCTTTCCTACCACTTAAGGCCACATCTGCAGGTCTTATCTAACGATTATCTATCGCCTGGGATGATATCGGTCAGCACAGCAGTTTATTGGTTCGCTTCGGTTGGCTTGCGCATTCAGGCAAAATGGGATATGTCGCAGTCTGCATACATATATACACTGCAGGGCGTGGGCGGGGTCACCCAGGTCACGTGCCTTGTTTTGACAATCTCTATGACACGGAGAGGGGGTGACAATTAAGAGGATCCCCCCCCTTCAAAGGCACCGGTCTGTGGTCACTTTCAGACCACCTCCCTTCTAGCCACATTAATTTTCCATATCTCGTGCATGAGAAATCTATACCGCATTAAAATGTGACGTAAGCATGCAACCTGTTTCAAAGAAAACCGAACCGCTCGCATGTAAATGTACTCGATTGGAAACATTCCACCCCCTCCCTCCCCCTCACCTGTACTATTCATAGATACACTGTTCTCCTCCCACAGGAAATAAAAACCGAAAAATGAAAATCCCACGCTCAGTTGCGGATTGTTCTGGGTTGGAAACACACACAAAAAATTTTGTGCCCACCCTGAAATTTGTATGGGAATCGATGCGCGGTCCGGAATCCGGACGCAAATGAACGCCAAGAGTGGCAAGCACTCCATATTTTGCAACTCTCCGATAACCCACATTAGTCTGATGGCCATGTTCTATAAAAAAAATATTTCCCTATAGTCATAAAGGGCATTCAGTTTCTACGGGTTGGGTAGAATATAAGAGAGGGAGGAAAAAGGGGGGGGGGGGGCTCTAATTAATTTTTAACACTTTTCTGCACTCCTGCCCTAAATAGAAAAGGCGCCCTCTTTTAGTTGCCCTGTAACGATTTTTGCGTCCAACATTCACTCTTCATTAATCCCGTGAGCTTCATAATCTACCAGCGAGATAAGATAAAGCAGCAGTATGTAGCAGGACGGCTTTCGTCGGCCTCGTCCATCATCCTCAACTTCTACCCCCCACAAAAATCCTCCAACCCCCTCTACCCTCACATACCAACTTTTGGCGTTGTTTCATTTCCGAGCACGTAATAATAGCACGTGTGAAAATGGTGGCCATTGTAATCGATCGTGTTCTTCTAATTTTGGCTCGTAAATAGTTGTAGACAATGCGGCACTGTACGAATGAAATTTTCAGATAATGTCAGAAGTAACTATATACGATAGATGAAAAATATATGATCTGCTTTCAAAATAATTTATGTATAGCCCCGGCCTCAGAAATTATACAGAGCTCAGGTTGAATTTTAGTTTAAAATTAGTGATTAAATTATCATTGATTCCCTGCTGCTTGTTTGCATCATCCGGAATTTGCCATCATACTGAAAATGGCAGGCTCATTTTGTACGCAAAAATTACACTGACTTGAAATGCTATCCGCTCATGCTATTCAGCCGTTAGCCTAATTGCGTCAACTTCCTGGCGACAATCAGCGACAACAAATAAATACTCTTTTATGTCCTGGGCTCGACCCGACTCCCAGGACAAGTTACCTGTTTGCTTTGTCCACCCGCATAACTTTCGATTCATCTAAACAACAACAACAACAAAAAAAAGAACCCAGGATTCGCGTGCTGGAAATTGTAGGCGTGCAGGACGAATTAAAAACCGATTTTGCCTCAATTTGACCAAAACGGTGGGTGCGGATAGGGTGTTTTTTTTTGCAAAAAAAACAACAAAAAACAGGTGCAGGTCAAGCGCATACAATCAGATCAGATACAGGTCTAGGTTACGTAGTGTTTGTCGTACCAAGAGTGGACCTAGTGATATGATACAAGTGTAATCTAGGGGTCACTTGAATTGCGTCTTACTATAAATCACCTTCAGTTTCTAGATCGTACCTTTCAACAGCAGGATGCAGCAGTTTTGGTTGTTCGTTGCAGTCGTCGTCGGCGTCGTATCCGGAGGTATGTGACGTTGCACTCTTTCATCGTCGTCATGGCTTCCCAATTAAAACTCTCCGCTTTTTCCACCCCGGCTCATCTGGAAATAATTGGGCGCGGTTCAATTGATACTCTTCTGCACTCCCAGCTCGGTTCAATTAAATCAGATGTGCAGGGGGGNGGGGGGCTGCCAGGTTTTTTTTTTCTATCTCCCGAACCTGAAAAGGCGCTCTGTTCCGCTCATTTTCTGTATGACATGCGGTAGTAACCAGATTACAACAGCGGTCTATTCTAATACTCTCTATTGATAAATTCGTTGCCGTGCAGTCGGATGGAACTGATGAGAATTCCCTTTTCCTTACTGTACTAGCCGTGTGTGCGCATCAGTTCATACCGCGATAAGACCAGGTCCAAGTCCACATCAAAAACCCAGCCAACAAAAAGCCAATTTTTTTTACAACTAATTAATTTCAATACACCATTATGCTTGAAAAGCTTGAAACTGTACACTCTAATTTGAGTAGCCAAAACTAGCTCAAAACGTTTGAGAGGGGGGGTACAGCCTCATTAGAGCGGCTCTAACTTCGGACAATGCGACTAAACAATTACCAGACCAGGTAGTCCTAGGGCCACGTTGAATTTCAATAAGCATTCCGCTAATGACGTTCGCACAATGTACGAGCACGCAGTTTGATATGAAGATAACATATCAGTAGCTTGAAAGAGGATCGAGAGAGAGAGAATGGAGCTAGGGGCAGAAGGAGTAGCTCGTTGCAATGCGATTGTTCCGCCTATAGAGAGGGAAGGAAGGGAAATAAATTGGCAGAAATGGGGCGGTGGTTAGCCTACTAATTCCTCAGAGACATCTATAATCCGTTTTCTCTTAGGGAGATTTCATTACGGTGCGCAGTTGGGAAAGCGGTTGGAATACCGACCTGAAGAGCCCGGACTGCTGCATGGGAAAGAAGACTTTTGGCCGGGGGTGGGAGGGAAGGTTTCTAAAACATGAGTTATTGCATTTAGACACCCTATTGTTGGATAAACAGTGTGATTTGTATGCAGCGTTTATGATGACACTCACTTGTGTTTTTCACAGGACCGGTACAATTCCGTCAGGATCCATGTCCGGATGTGTCAGGTAAGATTGTGCTGTTTTTAGTTACAGATTTAGCACCAGCATGTAGATCATAACGAAATGGTTTGTTTCAGATCTTATGGGCAACATTGTTGCCCAGCATATCTACGCCCTGAAGCCCAACCTAAGTGTGGGAATCCCTGAACTGAAAATGCCGGGTATAGAACCACTCACAGTCCATCATATAGCTCTCAGGCTGAATGAAAAGATGCTGAACATCAAGGCAGAGGTGCGAGATGTACTTGTGACTGGTCTGACAAATTTCTGCTTCAGTGACATGACCATAGACATGATGGACAGGATGAAGACTACCTTCGTCCAGGTCATGCCCCAGGTGACTACTACT
Organism: Catajapyx aquilonaris; assembly: GCA_000934665.2. Taxonomy (NCBI): domain Eukaryota; kingdom Metazoa; phylum Arthropoda; class Diplura; order Dicellurata; family Japygidae; genus Catajapyx; species Catajapyx aquilonaris. The sequence continues at coordinate 181,907 of KZ538057.1, read as the reverse complement.
GGTCACTACAAAATCGACGGTCTGGTGGGAAACATCATCCCAGTTCACGGAGAGGGTGATTTTAAGTCAGTATATTATTATACAGAAAATGTTAATGTACCGTACTGTACATTCCACGTTTTATTGCAGGATTGTGATAAACAACATAACAGCCAACGGTTCGCTCAACATGGACAACACAAACGACCACGCCGTGATATCAAACTTAGATCTTCAGATTGAACTGGAGACCTGCGATGTAAGTCACTCGAACAATCCAAGCGTCCACATTCTATAGCGAGGTATTTTACATTTGACAGGTTGACTTCGAAGGCCTGATGCCCAATCCAGATCTAACCAAGCAGATCAACAAGCTGATAAGCAACCTGGTACCCACGCTCAGCCGAAAACTCGAGCCCCTCGTTATGCCAAATATATTGCCAGCTATCAATGCCATTGTCAACCAGCATTTGCAACTGGTCACCTACGAACGACTCCTGGCTATTTTGGGACTCTTCGGCTAAATGCGTCACGACAAGCGGCAATAAACAACCGCGTCAATCAGCCGAATGGCTATTTTGGGCATCTTCATTTGTTACCATAAACAGGAGAGGACAGGACGTGGGTGGATAAATGCAATATACATAAAAGCGTCATTGCAGACACAATGGAACTGCTTATTTGTTTGTAACTAATAAAAAAATCAGCAAACTATCCATTTGCACTTTCAGCCAGGTACTTACTGGACCAATTTTAATTCTAATAACGACGGTTCATCTTTGCCTGAAATTGTCCAAAATCACTTTATCGGGAACGTAACTTTCAAAATCACACAAGGTAAATTATGGAAGGTAATTACTAAAGTTATCGTATAATTACCTAATTAGAAGGCATGTGTGCACAAATGCGCGTGATAACTTATGGACCAATTCTTGATTAGCACATCTGTAGTTCGTTAAATTAACACACGCTCATACAAGTACATCACATTACACTGATCGACAGCCATTTTACACGATCAGGCCTACACGCATCGGCCGGTATATGGAAAATAAAAATTACAAATCGAAAAAGCGTTATCGATACCATATTGGTCGATTTCTCAACCAGTCAAAATATTGCTATAATATTAATATTATTATTAATAATAATAACCATCATCATCATCATCAGCAGCAGCAGCAGCAGCAGCAGCAGCAGCAGCTTTAATCCACCAACTCGGAATTAACATTCTATATGCCGGACATTGCTGGAACATTGATTCAAAACCGATGTAGATCTGCGCCATGAATTGTGCAGCATAACCGCACTAGGATAATTACAGTCCTGTTACTACATACAGTGGCAACCCTGCTGGTCACATGATCGACATCCCTTGTTATTTCATCCCTGCAATTGACGCACTTGAATCACATGCCCAACCAAGAATCAGTCCCAAATAATTCGCAGGCAATCCGGATTTCCTGTGGGTTTTTTTTTTCTCTAACTAGTGCCCAAACAGCAAGGTGCGGCTAGATTCCCCTGGAATTCTCATCCAAGTTGAGTCTATCTCATCCGAGGCGGGATGGATGGAAGTTAACGAGGTGGTTGAGGGTGGGGAGGGTGCGGACGGGCAATCCTCCAGAGTAGGCGCGGATGGATCTCATCTCTTCTGCATGCCTGGCTCTTCGCTTTTCTCCGGGGAGATTCCACAGTTTGCCAGGTCGAATAATTGCCGCCAAGCCAGGAAATTGTAACCGGCCCCGGTGCCTGCATGCGCCGATGGGAAATTACCTACGCCACATTCAAATCAGCTGGATTTTTTTTTTTCGTGACAATAGGCGCCAGTTCATGCGGTTTTGCAACGCTATATAATTACGTGGAGAGAGAAATTTTTTCAAAAAGGCGAGAGAGAAATAAATCAGTGGGTAATTTCCCACGGAGATTCGCTGAAAGATTCAGTTTAGGACAAAAAAAAAAAAAAATCAGGCTGGTTGTGGTCCTCTCTTTTACATGTGACACTGACTGATGAGGCTAAAAATTCATCAGGTTTTGGGTGTGACAAATGCTGATGACGTGGACATCGTTGTCAGTTGAACGAGTATCAAAATTAACTATCGCTGTTTTCTGAACAAACATATCCGTGTGGGTGCTTATAATTGTCGCTTGACGTCATCGAAACTGATCGGATGACCATTGAGTATTTATCAGGGGGGATTACAGAAGCAGTGAAAACATGATATAGCCTTCAGTCGTGTTTTTAACATTTGCAAAAATGGATGCCTGTCATGATAGTATCAAGACAGATTATCAGTTCAGGCCTTATACAGAGTAGATAAATCGCAAACACCGTGCCACTCTAACGTAAGTTACAAAATTCATCAAGGTACAGCAATGTACTGTACCTCAACCTGCCATCGGATATAACGTAGCTCTTCTTTCGTCATATGTTATCACCTCCTATCAATAGACTATTCAATTCAATTCCATTTATTAATACCATGTTGGGCTGTCTGCCCTTTCAGGGGGTATCAGTAGACTATTCAGTCAGAATCGTGGAGTATTCTATAGGATATTTATGCATTTACAGGTGACCCTAGCTTTGAACACCAAGTGCACGTCCATATAACACATTGAACTTTAACGCTACCCGCAGTATGCTACGGATACAGAGTTTCAGGTGATGTAACATTATTCATGATCTTACGCACACTTGAAAATTCCGCCCTCATTAACAATTGGAGAGGCTTGCAGCAAACACAGTACTTGGCATATGCCATGTTGGCTTCATGAACCGAGCATATGATTAAAACGCCACGATCATACTGTATAATACAGACCGATTCAGTTAATTCCACCACAAATGCCACATTGGTTTGAATTCAATTTGTTACAACGTGCCATGACAGATTCAAGAGTTTCAATCGAACTGCCCTGCTGCATACGTCGGTGTGCGGCACACATATTGCCACTCTGCACACAGTCCCAGCCAGCAGAGGAGCCACCGTGTTTATACAGTACCGCAGGTGCAGACAACAACGTGACGTCAGAAACTTCCTCAAAAGTGCGAGCCCCAATGAAACTCCAGCATGTCCGCGGATATTCGCTTGAATATTGAATATAAACATAAGTTATTTACGCGCTTGCCGCCGCATCAGCTCCAATATCCGCACTGTCCCCCCCCCCTCCCCAAACACACTCATCGCNCCCCCCCCCCCCCTCGAATTTTAAATCAGTTGTTGACATTCCCCAACGTCCCTGCTGCATCAGCTGATCAAAAATAGAGAGAAAGGTCTATCAGTTTTTGCGATAACAGCCAACTCCGCAGTTTCCTTTTTTTATGATTATTTTCTCCACCAAAAGAAGACTACCCCCTCCATTTGGATCTGTCCCGCTCGTCACAGGTAGTCCATAAGATATCGACGCCGCCGGCAGGAAAGCCGACACCCTGGAAGTGAACCGTTATTTCCATGTCCTTTTATTCTGTCGGGGTTCCCAGAGGCACAAAGCCACAAACATCATCCAAGGACGACATGCATCCTGTAACGTCACATCGCTTGACATCTCCTTCTAACGTCCCTGTCACTTTTCCACTCTTATCTCACCAGCAGGCGATGCAACCAAGGGGAAAAAAATATCGGCCTAATTTTCTGATGACATTTCCCTAGCACCTAGGAACCTGTATACGGATTTTTGTGAACAGGATTTTCTATTTCCTAGTCCTCGCCCGATTCTAAGCCGGAACGGAATAAGACTCGTGAATACTGCTGGCAAATACTGTACATTCTGCAAGAAGCGTGGTTGCCATAGTTGCAACTCAGGTCACGTGAATAGAGCTAGAGTGCACTCGAGTTTTTCCAAAGTCCGATTCCATGGCCTGAGGGGTGGTTATCTAATCTATGAGACGAGAGTGACCTCTGGGCAATCAAGAACTATAGCATTCGGACACTGACACATTTTAGAGTGAGTCTTGCTTCTATTCGCCCCTTTTTTTTACTTTGCATAATAGTGTTTGTAAGTCCTGTCATATGTAGTGCGGTTAATTATGAATTTGCAAACGGTACTGTATGTCACAAAACAAGTGCTAAATGAAGTAACTGGACCCCACATGCTATATATTTTGAGCGACACGAGTTCAAAAACGTCACACGATTCTACAGTCATGACGTCAGATGTCCCACCTGTCACAGACAACCTAACCGGAGCATTACTGCAATATGCAACGTGTCTTAAACGAGCCGTCAGTAATACACGGCCACATTTGACTAAAAGCCCACTGAAATGCATATAACATCAGATTTCAGTTGGAGATAAATCCTGCAGCAGAGCTCCTGCAATACACTAGGCAGACTACAAGTTAGGTCGAAATGGAGGGAGGGAAGAGCCGCTTTTCTACTTCCATCCTGTTGGGTCACAAAAATCCTCCAGAAAACCCGGGGAGTGCTGGCGAGAGTGCCTTTTCACCACTACTTTATCTTCGGGTGTTAAAACATCATTATCTACTTCCCCGTCTGCGGCGAGAGGAAGTTCCCGTGCAATAATTCAATCACCCCGAGCAACGACGAGAGCATTAAAATTATGATTAGGCGAGTACAGTCGGAATAAAAAAAAATAGAGAGGTTCTTGCAGGAGAGAAACGACGGAAAAGTCATGGCACTGCAGGCTTTGGTCCTATTGGCTGCGACAGGGATGGCCGCCATGGCGCTGATGTCGTTTGGATGGCAAGAAGATCCAATGGGACAGTTGCCGCCTGATATCAGCGATGATCCTGCCATCTTCCAGTCTGACAGGTTGGTCAAAAAAAATTCCAAAAAAAAAAGCTACTTTGCTTCATCCTGGCATGATGCAACCCAACGATTTGTTTAAATGAGGAGTAATTCAATTTTTTCGCCAAAATTTGTGCCATAAAATAACGAATGATAATTCGCATAACCTGCAAGTGTGCCACTATTACCTTTAAAATAGTGTCTTCACCCGTATCCTTGTTGATGATGCGACGAGCAACGCGGGACTGTCACAAAAATCAAGTGTTCATTGATGCCATTTGATAATATTGCATGCCTAAATTTTCACCAGGACTTGTTTTGCAGTGAACTTGTTTTGAATATTTACTCTCTGAAGCTAATTGCGATGCAAATAATGCAGCGCCTAATGTAAAATTAATTCTATAAATCATATTAACAAACCACGAGCATAATCGTGGCTGGCATGTACCAAAAGCAGCTATCAACTGAATTTTACCAGAGGGGAAAAATAAAGAGAGCTTAGCTGCAGGCATCAAAGCCCTACACACTGTAATAAACCCCTCCTTGAACTAAATACCAGCCTAGCAAATGCTTACAGTAACTAAGCCCTAATATGCAGTTGTGACGTAAAAAGGGGAAAATTTAACTGTTGCTTACTGTTACCCAGGTTTAACATGCTATACACTCTTAATCGGGTAACCTATAATGCAGCGTTTATTTAAAAGTTACATCAATGGGAATGTTTCGGTGTAGAGACAGGTGTATAGATTAAGGTTACACTGGCGTATAAATTACATAACAGAATTGGAGCTGCGGCGGTAACCTGTGAAAGGCGAGAGATGTAACCGTAACTGTGCCCTTTGAAAAATGATGACGCAGTAAGTGATGGTCAGCCGTATTGCACACTCTTTGTCAGGCGAGACCTCTGAAAAGTCTACGTTTTTTTAATTTTTTTAACAAATTTCAATTACCTGCACTCCGATTTTTCTAAGATCAAATGATGTCACCTTTGTTTCCACTGTCCTTGTATAGCTTTGTAATAACAATAGTCATTTGGATATTTAAAAATCAGAGCAGAGAAATTTTCGGCAAAAAAGTGCAGCAAAAGTTCATAGGTAACCCCTCTCTAGACAGGGATATAAAAAGTGCAGGTTTTGAAACCTCTATTAAAGGTTACCTGATGACCAAAAGAGTGATAGGTTTTTTCAACTCAATGTCCTGGTCCCTCTAGACTGCCCACAGACAAATACGGAAACATCTGGACTCGCCGAATGGCCACTGTGGGCAACGGGCACCTGGCCACAGCCGTGTACAGCCAATCGGTCTTTGTCAACTGCGTCTACAATGGAGTCCGCGGCAACACAATGCGGGCCCGAATTCCCTCCAGAGCCAGCTTGGAGGTACAGGTCGTCTCGGCCGCAGTGCAACAGAAACGATTCTCTCTAGACGTGACCCGCGGCGTGTTCCTGGCAGACCTGCAGGTCGAGGATTACGATGTGCAGCACCGTGTCTTCGCGCACCGCTTCTTCACCAGGGCCATCATCAATCAGGTGGTGGTCACTCCCAGGACACCCAACCCACCGCCTGTCACGCTGAGGATCGACGCCAACCCAGGACCAGACAGTGACGACTTCAACATGGGTCCGATCACGTCCTTCACATACGGAGGCCGTAGCCAATGCGGTGTCACCAAGCTGAAGGAAGACCCTGACCTCCAGCCCAATGGGACACAAGTATGCCAAGTGTGGACACCCCACGTTCAGACTCTGGAGTTGTCAGCTGTTAACAATTCAGCGACGTTTATGCTGTCCATCGACCAGGACATCAGGTATAACATGCAACTCACCACCCATTACAGAATTATGACCCTTCATGGTTCTCAGCAACGCTGGCGCAGACTGGGAAGCTCTGAACCTCCTAATACAAGAAGGCCAACACGAGCATATATTCGCCACCCATGTGGAAGAATGGCAACGTCTGTGGTCCCAGGCCAAGCTGGAATTTACGGGCGGTTCCGGAGCCCTTCGATTGGGAAAAGCCGCCAACGGAGCTCTCTACTACCTGCTGTCATCCCTGCCCTCCACCAAATCCCACAGTCCTCCGCAACCTTTCTGCGGACTGGCGCCATCCACTCTGGCCTTCGGACACGGCCTCGGAGACTACAATGGTAAGATTAACCACACTGCCATTTCTTTTTTCCCCAATAGCAATTTAATTGTTGAAAAGTTTGCTTGGGTGTGAATGAGCCCGCAGTTGCTATTAAACCATAAGATTTATACAACCTCGAACAGATACAGTGTCGCTACATGATACAAAAACAAAGTACCCTTATTGCGTACAGCATGCAATTTAACACCTCGTGCAGTAAATTGATGCGTGCATTTGTTCCACTTAACAGCCACAGTGACATCCAGCACCCACATATTAACTGTACTATAGATTTATTGCGGTAACTGCCTAACTGTATACCCGGTACCACAACTTTTTTGTGTCGCTCTCACGCCATATTCTGCCATTTATGTGGCTGACGTCGCGCTAGGATCAAATTAAAGTTGTCACGCTGATTCGTTTCAAACAGCTTTTCGAGGGTTTCAACTTTCCAAATGAGGATTGCCGCTGTAGATCGATGCAGCAGACAATTAGCTCCAGACTGCTCCCTCCCATTAATTGATTATTATAAAGCTGCGAGTTACCAGGACGGAACCAAAAAAAAAACATTGTTGTTTGAAACGAGACCAGTTCGGCAGCAGAAGGCGGATTTTTAAAGCGCAATACTGTACGGCGCCCGCTTTTGAAAAATTCATCGGCGCGAAACTAGGTGCCGGTAGTAAATAATAAAAATAGTTCGCACATAGTTTGAGTCCGGACGCAACTAGGTCACATGAAGGGTGTTCATAAACCTAACATGTATGGTGGGAGAATGGGCAACACACTTGGCAACACATACTTTAATATTAATATAACCATATTGATGTAAGCGGTCATCTGCATTTCATCAGGATCTCCCTTACAATCTCTCACAAACAGGTCACTCCTTTTGGGACACCGAGACTTGGATGTTCCCTTCTATCCTGCTCCTGCATCCTCGCCTGACTCGAGAGCTGTTACTGTACCGCATGAGAAGAGTACCGGCAGCGGCCCAGCTGGCCAGCAAAACCGGGTACGGAGGCCTGCGCTTCCCTTGGGAAAGTGCCTTCACAGGGGTCGAGGTCACCAACGACTGTTGCCCCGTGGTGAGCAACTTCGAGCAGCACGTGACCGGAGACATTGCCTTCGCAGCACGGCAATTCGTCGAAGCCACCAGAGATTACCTCTGGCTCAGCACGAAGCCTGCGGGGTCAGACGTAAGTGCAGCCCCTGACTTAATATTATGCTGGGGTCGAGTCAGTATTGGTGCACCTTGTGGCCATTTTTGTTATCGCAGATGCGCAGATACGGAATTCAATGCATCATGTCACGGAACGCATTGTTTCCTCATTACCAACTGCATGCATGTGTAGTGCGGTGATAAATAGCCACAGTAGGAGTGCCCCATAATTCCGACAGCTGGACATAACACATTAATACAGGGCGTTCCAAAACTGCGCTGAATTTTAGAGCCATTGCGTAACTGCACAATGATTTTACATGAATTACGAGTGGGGCCAACACGTATGTTGAAAATTGTGTTATTTATCCTGTCGTCCTGCAACCCATTCGCCTCAATGGTTCACCGGGAAGTGCATGGAGCAGGGGCAAAGTCGAGGTCACACTGCCCTGCCCCTTCGATGAATACCGCCAATGTTACAAGCAAGTTTCATGGGTTGCGTGTATATCAGGATATTAACTATTGCTACTCCCCCCTCCTCCCCCCGGGCTACTTTCCTTCTAACTTCGCCAATGGAGACGATTTCAGAAATATTGGCTACCAAATCCTAACCTGTAACAAGTTACATCAGCCATACTGGTATTATCTATAATCAAATTAATATCATGTAACACACAGCGTGGAATCGAACTATCTGCAGGGTTATATGCAGCCTAACCAAAATATATATATAATTAAGCCGTAACCTCAAGTATGCATAATATCAAGCCAGGCAAACATCATTTATGTGAGGCCAAAGGGGCTTGTTACACTCTGTACAGTGTATACTTGATACTGCCACACACTTGAAACCATGAAGTGTTAATTATGACCCTAAGGGCCTGAACTAGCCAAATGAATCAATTGCACATCCCACCTGGGTATTAATGTCAGCTAGTACAACATTGTGCTCCGGGACGTGTGGATAGCACATGTTTATATCTATAGTTGTGAGATGCTGAACAGAATTATTAACTCAAAATTACGAGTGTAATTAGAGGATGAAATAACGGATACTCTTGTGTCAAAAAATCTTTATTTGCATTTTCAAGTGGTTGTACTGAACTGCGACAATAATGCACAATCTTCACATAAGTGCTGTGCAGGTCGCATGTTGCATAATTAATAAACAAATAAACAAATAGCATGTTAAATACCACCTACTCCAGTGGTAATGGTATCATGAGTAAGTGGTGTTATAGTAAAATACTGTGGGAGAAGGCATAACATGTAGTTCATCACTGAAGCTCCACACCCTCATTTTCAGGTAACAGGGTGTGAATTCCTGAGAGGAATGGCCAAATTCTGGGCTTCACGTGCATCTTTCAACCAAGAATCAGGATTCTATGAGATTAACAGTATGTAGCACTGTATGCTGAGTCCCACAAGATGGCCATCTGAAACTGATCTTGTCATGCAGGTGTAATGCCACCAGATGAAGACCACTCGAATGTGAACAACTCTGCCTTCACCAATGTGGTGGCAGGATATGCCATATTTTTTGCCAGGTAAGGGGACTCCAACCAGGTTTCTGCAACCAAGTAATGAGCTGAGTAATGTAAATATTCATTTTAAACCAGTTTTCACCTCATAACTTGGTTGCAAAAATTTGGTTTGAAACATATCCAGTAATGCCATGCTACAAACAAGCAGATATGCCTCTTGCCTCTGCAAGGAATCTGACAAATTCCCTGAGACCTGGATGGACATAGCTCGCCACTTGAAGCTGCCCTACGACCAGGCCAAGGACTACCATCCAGAGTATGACGGTTACACTGCTGGAACTGAAATAAAGCAAGCGGATGTGGTGCTGCTGGGCTTTCCCTTGCAGTACCCAATGAATAGTTCTTCCAGGCAAAATGACCTTAACATGTATTCGTCAGTGACCCGACCTGATGGGCCTGCAATGACATGGGCTATGCATTCTATTGGTATGCTGGATGTGGGCCAAGTGGACAAAGCAGCACAGCTGCTGCTCAGGAGTTTCCAGTCATATGCACAGCCTCCATTTCAAGTGAGAGCAACACGATATGGCACTTCACAAACCCTTTCCTGCTACATGTAGTTGTTCTGCAATAAAATTCCCGCCATTCAATTACAGGTATGGACGGAGCAGGCCTACCCACTGGAAGGGGCGGTTAACTTTGCAACTGGAATGGGAGGCTTTCTGCAGGCTCTATTATTTGGGTATGCTGGAATCCGACTTCAGCCAGAGAAAATGGACATCAACCCTCAACTTCCACCCGACTGCACTGCTTTCAATATAACTGGCTTGCGTTATTTGGGTGCCCAGATGCAGGTGTACATAGAAGAAAACAGAGTGACACTCACAGTTCTGACAGCCAATCCAAGTCTTCCTCTACAGTTGACTCAGGATGGTAAGACAATGCAGCTCAAGGAAGGGGAGCCTCTGGAACTGCCCAGAAGAAAGATGTATCTCTCAACAACAGTGCCCAGTGGCTGTCCACTACCTGAAGAAGTTATTGGTTTTAAAAAGAGTGTATCCCAATTGTAATATAAAGGTAGATTACTGAAGATTACGCTGGTTAATATTAATTGTTGACTGTGAGTGCATTTATTTCTTATTTGTTCATGTGGGAAGAAGAATGCTCTTAGGCAGGGCCTGAAAACTGTTAGGTGGTGGTGCAAAAGAACAGGAGCTCGGACCAGGTTAAGGGATCTGAGAAGAAAGGTACAGGAGGCTTGCAATGTTATATGCTTAGGCGCACATACATGCAGTGCATAATTTCATAACGCCTTTTAAATAACTTCAGTAATCTAAAATAATGCCTTTAAAACAATCCGGTGTACAATTTTACACTCTGTACCTGCAAGATACCAAATTTTGGTCTGGAATTTTTGTTGCTGTGGTCCAACCTAGGTAAAATTCATCAATAATTTTATGTATCAGGGCATTAGATTACAAAGGAGGTATACTACTGTACACCTATCAAATCTGTTTTGCCTTCCACATGCCCAAAGAATATATGCATTGAATAATATCTTGTCCTTGGTAAGTGTTCTTTGGGAAGTCTAGGCACAAGTTGCTTGACCCAGGGTTATTGACTTTCTTTTCTTCATTCCATTACATTACCCCATCAATACAGCCCATTGGGTCCTAATGCTATTGATTGAAGGTGAAGGGTACCATTCAATTCTAAATCGAACCAGGCATTACCAAAAAATGAACCCATTCTGGTGAATTGAAATGAATGGAATCAGAGGCAGCCGAATTCATTGAAGAATAGATGTGAATGGCAACGTTAAGTAGTTCAATGAAAGGTAACTTAATGGAATTAAGACGAATGGCAGATAATGCCATGCTAAGGTTACACACATACGTAATGGGGGTGATCCTGTGCATCAAGTGATCCATATAGCATGGGGATTGGGGGTTGTCATAATCAGCAGGATGATCCCATTACATGAGGGTGTAACCTTAACATGTCATTATCTCAGCACTGCATCAACTAGGGTAATTTTGTAATCAAGTATCTCAAGGTAGCTCTTGGCGTGAGAAGATGGCCGTACCTTACCCATCTGATATACCTTTCATAGCATTCAACTTGGAAACTGAGCAAATACCATCTCAGCCTACCCAATCATCACAATAGGAAAGTTTTTTTAGGTGGGTGCCTGGTGCAACCCAGATGAGCTACGAGCATCCCCACCTATGGAACACGCTAAAGGTACAATCAGCTCTTGGTACAATATAATTAAATACACGCCTTTGCAACTGAGATATAAAGTCTTCACAATCTGGGCCGTTCACAGCCGGTGAGAAACCCAGGCCAGATGGGGATATTTGAAGCTATGTAGGCCCCATTTCAAACTGCTCATTAATTTGGTTTTGGTTTTGGTTTTGGACCAATCAGAGCGGGCCCTCACGGTAACCATGACTCGTTGTTTACGTGAGGGCCCGTTCTGATTGGTCCGCGGCGTCGACGAGACCAAAAACCAAAACCGTCGACGGCCTGTGTGAATGGGCCTTTCTTGGGAAATATAGCACATTTGGACTTCATCTTTGAAATAATCTTGGGTTGATTCCTTCTGCAATGAATGGCATTTAGTTTGTAATTTTTGAGCAGATAGTACAATCGTAAAAAAAAACAATTATGCACTGATGCTATTTGGGGCCATAATGGGCGAGTGTCACCTAGACCGAACCGGTTTCTTTTCCAAAGCCCAAAACCAGAGCTGGCTTCATGAATCACTAAGCTTTCCAGAGGAGGACTGATAAGCTCAGGGCCCCCCCTCTGGAAAGCAGGAAGTTATGGAATGCTGTCTTGGCCCCAACTACACATCGGTACTTTTTTTTTTTTCCTGATCGTGCCATTTACTCTAAAAATTTAAACTAAATGCCATTAATCACAAAAGGAATCAAAATAATATGTCATAAAAGATGAAGCTCACAATATGTGGTAGATTTTCAATGTTACAGCGAAAATAGTGGCGTTGGTCATGAAAAGTGCCCACGTCACAGTTGGAGGGTTAATACATTATTATGATGTTGTATACATGTAATGTATACAGTAGTACCATTAAACAAGAAAGTATCATTAGAAACATTTTTAAAAATTAGCCAGTAATCCTGTTTTTCTTTGTTTTCTTAAAAGTAGCTAACAAAATTATCGGACTTGGGTATCACAACTGAAATTGATGAGCTTTTTCATGTAACTCATTCTCATCGAACTACTTAAAGTGGCACAAGAAATCAAAGAGTCCACAAATGTCCCTAACTGCAAAAAAGTGATGTGAAAGGCCATCAATAACAACATCAATAATGTTGAAGAACACATTCACCCTAAAGCAGGGCTTCCCAATCTTTTTCGTTGGCAACCCCAGAAAAACGTCTTGTAAAATTCGCGACCCCTACTTCCAATTTCGTCCCCCCATTGTCAATCATCGATAAATTAATATTACAGGCATATATTTTTCCCGATAAATTAAATCATTTTGTTAAAATAGAGTTTGTTACCCTCCCTCATGACCCCAAATATTATGGTCACGACCTCAAATGGGGTCACAACTTGCAGTTTGGGAAGCCCTGCCCTAAAGTATTAATATGTTTTGGCATCCTTTTCAGTTTGGTGACCAGCACCCCTACAAGTAGCACATCTGGCTGGCCAATTGCGCTTTACACATGCCGTGCTTTTTCAAGTATATCATGCCATTTTTCTTGCAGTTTCTGGATATCCGCATGTAGTTGCTCAATATTGTCTCTTGCCACATCTAATGTGGGATCATGATATTTTATTACCAAGCTGACCTTATAGATCTTTGTGAGAACTTTAATCCAAATGGCTGACATTAGTACAGGCCTCTCCAAAATCGTAGGCCCATGTCAACTGGCCCATCTGCAGACACCCCCCCCCCCCCACACACACACACATCCAGGGCTCCTCACAATAACCTATCATTGACACATTCAATACAGCACCCAGTTTATGTATGACAGCCAAACTAGTGGTCTTGGCAAGTGTTGTAATAGCAATAATAATAATAATAATAATAATAATAATAATAATAATAATAATAATAATAAATATAATAATAATAATAATAATAATAATAATAATAAAATAAATAAATAATAATCAGGTTACAAAAAAGTGACTGCCATTTCTTTGGAAAACCTACATTGTTACAGTCAACGCCTGAAAGGAAAATTGTCATTTTTGAACTATTTTGGTTTAACCCATGACAAAACAGTAATATTCATCGTGCTCTAATTGAAGGGGTCGGTGCAATACTGCCCTAACCCTCCAAAACCTGATTTCGAGAAAAACGCATTTGAAAGTTTGAGATGACCCATAAATCACATTTTCCATGGGACAATTTTCATTTCTACCCCAATATACAAGGCACTAATAAGGAACATTTACGTGCTATTATGATGATGATGATGCACCACCCACTCCAAGAATGAACAAAATAAGGTGGCCGCGTGTGAAAAAAAGGGTTAGGGCAGTATTGCACCCAACTTGTAATGCGAACTAAATTGGTCAAGAACGTATCACAAGTTAGTTTAATGTTAATATAAATGATATCAAATGAACTGTCGTAAGATGAGGAACATTTTGGTGGCAACTGGTTTAACCTAGATTGTAAAATAAAAATGTTAAAAAATAATCGCATTATTGAGAGAAACGGACACATTTCATATTGTCCAATGTCATGGTTAAACACATGCTAAGGGTGTGGAATTAATATGGTAGGTATACATTGTCATCTGATCATTACTATACTGTCGAAGGACAACATCACAGGTCAAGCAGTCTTGGAAATAAAACTTCTGAAATGTCTGTTTTCCACTAATTTGGTCATCTTTGGGGTCATTTTTCTCGGTGTGGGGCTGGGTCAATTTTTAAGTTATCGCAGAAACGTCTTTTCATGCATAACATAGCGGTATAAGAACTGTTCACTTACCATGAATGGTTCACTCGCAACATCAAATAACGTGGAGTAGCCTATAGAGGGCTTTTTCCGACATTTCAGATTTATTATCTCCAAGTCTGCTTGACCTTGATGTTGTCCTGCAGTAGTAATGACTACTGATGATCAGATGACAATGTACCTACCATATTAATTCCACACGCTTAGCATTTATTTAACAATGACGTTCGACCATATGAAATGTGTCCGTTTTGCACAATAACGCGATTTCCTTTAGCATTTTAATTTTACAATCTAGGTTAAACACGTTGCCACAAAAATAATGTTCCTCATCTCACAACAGTTCATTTGATATAATATGAACAAGAGGGTACAACAATAACTTCACCTGAAATAAATGGTCCTTCCCGCTCTATTGTTGCTGAAAGACGTTGCCATATCTCCGTGGGATTTTCACCTGGGAGGCTCTTAACTTTATTTTTGGCAACACCTCAATGATTTCTATATCAAATTATGAGATGGTCGAGCCACCAAGTTGTCTGTCTTGACATGGAATGACCCAACTACGATTATTATTATTATTATTATTATTATTATTATTATTATTATTATTATTATTATTATTATTATTTTGCTGCAATGGACTACTACTTTGCACATCATCATTATCAGGATCGAACTCTGAATCTTAGGTACTCTCATCCACATCGGTGTCATCAGGCAAAAGCTCACTATTTAAGCCCAACTCGTGAGACACAGCTTCTCGCAGCTGCATCCTGCGCGCTGCAATATTTGAAGACGGAGGGTTAGGGCGGTTTTGCTGCAGAAAAGGCATTCATAACCTTGGAGCAATAAAAACATTGTTTGATTTCTCACCGACAAATGGCAGAAACTGGACAATCTCAGTGTACTTTATTAGATATTTGAGTGTAGTATATGGAAGTGCGCGAAACTCAATTTGTGTCATTTGGTGGGTTAGGGCAGTATTGCACCGACCCCTTCAATTAATAACACTGCATTGGACGCGCCAAAATGTGTTACATATCAAATGAATGGGTTCTGTAGGCCTACTCTGAAGTAGGTCAAATGATGTTTTAAGTTTTATGCTGAATAATTTTAACCCAAGTCTTCAAAGAGTTACTGAAATATATGCCTGATGACTACTTGGTTTCTGACCCAATCACTAAGGGAATCCCTGCAGACATCTGCTGTTGAAATGATTGGGTCCTTGAATATACCTCTGTCCTTCAGGGATTCCCCAGAAAAGCAGGAACAACTGAAAGTGGCAGTTCAAATTTCTTAGATATTTGCTTGCTAATAATATTTAAGATTTAGAATAATTTAAACGGAGAACATCAGTAATGGACATGAAAGCCAGCATTTCTGGAGATCCCATTTTTCACAAAAAGCAGTTTTTTCCCTTCAAAAAAGACAGATGATAATGACTGGGTTTTTCCAGACATTCGAATTTTCTTTTACAACACTAGTCTTTGCTCACCTCAGCATCAGACCTGCAACTTCTCAGATGTGTAGATCTTGATGTGTGATGCATATAATGCCTTTTCCGAACTCCTCTACTTTTGCTAGCTTCAACTATATGCTCCACAGGCGTCCTTAGATCTCAATCACCTCCAAGGCAATAGGGTTCAAAATCACTTCATGAATGTAAGGACTCTTTGCAGAGTAGCTCCAACTTGGGTGGGTTCCAGCTTCTGCTCAATGCAAGTTCACCGTGAGAGTCACAATGTCTGGACAGACTGCCAAGTCCTGCAAGGAGACGAATGCACACTATTTTTACTCTTCACATGCCAAAGCACTTTTTAGAGCAGCATAATTCACTAAAATTTGAATCAAGGCCTGTCGTATCATCGTTAGTTAAGGTTAATTTACGGTGAATTAGCTCTTGCTGACATACTGCACATCCTAAATCCATAGTTAATCTTAACTCATGTTCATACAACTGGATTTTAGTTATTCAAAGTGGTTCTTGCAAAACTCCCTCAAAAATCATGAATCAAATTTTGCAGCATGACACAAAAAGTACCCTGAGATGGATATGATTCTTCACTAATCCTAGAATAATTCATGTTATTTTTTGTTTGTAATACCCTGTGATTGAGCCATGAGCCAGGGGCCCTCTTAGAAAGGAAGGGGGAAGGTTCCCATGGGAGGGCGCTCTTATTAAATAGTTTCTAGTCATTTCAGACCCTCTTAAATACCAGACCTTTTCTCTTGACCCTGGGCAGAGAAGGGAGTGCAATTCTGCCTGGACATGTCGGGTGAAAAGCGGAAAAATACCAGACCAAGCGAAGGTGACAGGGACAGGATTGACCCCTGGGCTTCTGCTTGGCTGGCCAGTAGCATAGCCACTAGGCCACCATGCCCCCCTGCTTAATTCGTGCCAATTAAAACACCAAGGCTATTTAGCAGAAAACTTAAGGTATCAGATGGCATCCTACAGTGCTTATGAATCAAAAGAGGGTTAAATATAATGCGATGATATACCACTTTAAACGGCAAAAATAAAGTTAAGACAACTTCTCTAAATTCAGTCCTGAATGTTTGAGAGTTGAAAACCATCCATGAGATGTAAATTTATAGCTCTTAAGATGGGGATAAGCCAGTGTTCCATCTATAACAATAAACTTAATAAAGTGAGATTGGGGAATGAAGCAGGATGTCCATTAATTTCCACAGCTGTGAAATTGCTTGAACAGTACGGCACGTCTAAGGTTCTTAATCATTCATACCGTATTATTCCAAAATCTGCTGCATGCCAGTATGAAAGTCAGTCAACCAGAGGATCTGTACACCCCAGGACACCCCAGGAGAACTACCCAGCTGGTATGAAGTTGGGTATGGTTATGGCGTATGCAAGTACCAATGGGAACTGCTTCCTCTCCACATAAATGTTGGCTCCAATTTCTAACTTTACGCTGCACTTGTCAATGGATTTCTCCTCCAAAGGACAGATATCAAAGTTGATCATGACTGACGCGATGCGCCCATGGTTGTTCCTCTTGAAGGCTCCGGCTCCGTTGACAAGGCCTCCCAAGATGTTGATGTTTGCCCATCCCTTCTGGATGCATCATCAGATAATTTTTGGAGCATCTTGGTTCCCCTCTGTCTCTCAGCTGCGTTTCCTGTGACTTTGTCCTCTGTCTCCAGCCGCACAGTCTCTGGGCCTCTGGGCAGGACAAGTTCAACATAGGATTGTTGAACATCTGGCACATGTCATTTTTCGGCAGTAGGCACACAGGATTCATACTGCCTGCCTTCCAGTCGTGTACGGCACAGGGGTCAGAAGCTACGTCGGTCCACAAGTGATCAGTGGCCCCCATCCCCCCCGAAGTGATGGAGGCATCCCCCCCTATAAAAAGTTAATTTTATATACTGTAAATTGTCATTTAATGTCAATACTATCCGGGGGTTTGTGTTTAGGTTATGGAATAGCTGCTATAGGAAGGCACAATGATCACGCTTAATGTATGGAAAACGAGAGAACGATGTGATGTCATCGTTTCTTCCATTGATGCTTTTTGTTGACAATGTTTACTCATATTGTTCTGTGAGAGAATTTCCATGGAAACCTTGATGACGTCAGATCATTCTCTCATTTTCCGAACATAATGTCAGAGTAGAACTACGAACCGCAAGCAGTGCTCATTCGAACAAATAATTAGAACTGCACCAGAGGAAGAGCAGTAAAAGAGCATGCGAAAAAAAAATTCGGTTCAAAGTCACACAAGCTTAGGTTAAACTTGCTACACGACATTGGCAGACAGTCGCTCTGCAATTTCAAAATCTATATTGTATTGCAATTACTGTTAATTGGGGATATGTCATACTATAGCCCCCCCNCCCCCCCCCATATGTAAAAATTAAAAAAATATTCAAGTTTAACATTCCCCGGCCCTGCATGGAAGTTCAAATTATCTAGTATATGTTTGTATCCACTACTAGCTAACGACTTGTGACATGTCCTGGATTCATTTTTCGAAAAATTCTCTTAACATCTTAAATGGACTTTTGAAAGACAGCAATATTATTAGGCAAACACGATGGAAGCATTATTCTCACCACATAACCAGCTTTCACTGCATTCCAACAAGTAAACAGCTTCTTCCCCGTGTCTTGGTCCTTGCACATCAGCCGAGTTGTCCTTCGCCTCAACCTTCTCTCTGCCCACTGATGCACACACTGCAAAGGTTTTACTCGTCGCTACCACTATTTTCCCCCTGCAATCAACAATTTCATATCAGTATGGCAACTAACAGCCTCAACGAAGCACCACATACTTTCTGGGACTGGAAGTGGCATTCTTGAGCATTGTCGGTGCCCTCCTCAGGTCCATCATCTCACCTCACATCACCCAACCTGCAAGCCCAACTTGGAGGTCCAGTTGATGCCCTGCCCTGCCCTTGACGGCCCCCCGTCCGTCCTGCCATCCCAGCCGGCAACAACCGCTGGCAAACTAGGCAAAGGAACATCTTCCGTCGACACAAATTGACACTTGTTCGTGCCATCGCCCGGCGCGCTGTTCCATCGACCTGCACGATTCGAATCGCCAATTCCGGCGGCCATGACACTCTGCACCAATCTGGATGCTGATTGGCCCGAATATGACCCTTCCGCTCTCTGATTGGCTTCCCAATGCAGATCTAAACAGCAGGGCAGCCACTCTAAATATGTGAATTGTTGACTGTCATGGTGCGTTCTTCCTCGTATTGAACTACGTTTTGGAGTCAGGAGGAAAGGAAGGATCTGTCGAGTATTCTCACCGGCTATGTTGATGAATCATTGTCACGCTTATTTTACCAAGTACCGCCTCTTTTTCGCGAAAGTGGAAAGGATAAAGCGTAAATGACATGTGAAGTGCACACACGGAGAATTTACAAACGCATCCACATTCTGAGCAAGTGTGGCCAACTTGTCTCACAACTTTTCCGTCCTGTCCGGAGTCAATCCACTGCAAATGAATAAACGGCTGGCTAATACCCTTACAATGCAGTTCCCATTTACAAGATGAAGTACTGAAACTTATGACCGGAATGAAAAGGTGGCTATTCTGTAGCATGTAAAATGGCGGCGTCCATAGTTGGCTGCCCTGTTCGGCCCTGAAGAGCTTGTCACAATGGAGGATCTGATGATGTCTTCTTCTCCCGAGAGAAGAGATGCACCTGCCGCGCACTGCCTCCAAGCCATGCCGCGGAACCCGTCCTGAGCACGCTGAGAGACCCACTGAAATGACATGGGAGTGTCTGGACAGCCCAAGGGCAGGACACAAGGTCACACATGAACTGCACTGGAGGAAAAAGTAAGGGTGAAAGACTGGTCATGGAAATGGGCTGTTCATAGAGTGGACTTTGACATGTGAAAATTTTGGGCTGTCAGCTTGTAGCAAGAGCAAGAACCGATGGGGTTAGTCATTTGAAACTGTATGTGCGACGGACTTCACTAGCTTTGTCCGAACTTCAGCCGGACTTCCGTCTCACACTGTCAGTGTACGAAGGACTTCTTAAGTCACTAACCACACTATAAGAAGCGAAGGTGGAACAGTACTGTTCTTGCTGCATAGAACAATTGAAGGTTCAGGAGAAGAAGGTGATAACCCACATATGGGTCGTAATTGAGTTATCACCTTCTTCTCCCGGAGCCTTCATTATTATCCCTCTTCCTTTTTTGGACATATGGATTACAATAGGGTTGGGGAGAAGAAGGTGCAATTACGACCCATTTGAGGGTTATCACCTTCTTCTCCTGAACCATTCAATTTGTCATGTGAACAGACTAATAAATATGCGATTTTTCCAGGCATTTAACAAGACTGGAGAACAGAGATGGAGTCTTCCAACAGTACGTGCCTGGCATGCGACACACCAATTTTGGAGGACACCCACTACCATGTGTTGCACAAGGGAGTGGGGCAGGCGCCGACGATGGTGCTGCTGCAGGTGGTGCGCAAGTTTGTGACCGTGGAGGCCAGTGAATTGGACTCGGAGGAAGTGGTGGCGTCCAGGTTACACAGTACGCTTGTGTGCTCCCGGTGCTTCCAGCTCTTCTCGGAGTTTGAAGATGCGGAGAGGCGGTATCTGGACCTCAGGGAAGGGATAGTGGCACTGTTGGGGCCTCGCTGCAAGAAGTATCGGTATGATCTGAACAAGGAGGAGGAGGAGGAGGTGGTGGGTGAAGAGAAGGAGGAGGCGGAAGAGGAAGAGGACCCCAGTTCAAAGGTGGAAACTGTCATGCTCAAGATGGAGGAAGTGGGGAAATACGTTGGATCCGATGATGACGACGACGATGATGATGAGTTCCTGACGGAAGGAGGTGTGGACACGGATAGCGACTATGAGCCAGCCAAGCCAAGCAGGGGAGGGAAAGTGGTAATACATGTGTCCTGCCTAATGATTATTATAAAAAAGCAGCAAGTTTACAATAAGCTGGTAACTACAGGTTGAGACATGTCCTTACATTTGTTCATCTCAGCTGGGACATTTTTATTAATTAATATTTGTGAAATAAACCTGATACATATTGATTCAGCCTTGTAGATACAATGAACACATCCAAGATATGGGTGATAGAACTAACCCTCATGCTCAACTTGCTAACTTTTGTTATGAATGGCCCCTCCCCCACCTGAAGTGAATAATAAAGGTCTCAGAGTGGCCCCAAGGCTGCATATTATGTAGTTTTGTTTATACAAGGAGACAAAGTGGGTTGCAAGGAACCCATGTTAACGAGCTATTCTGACCTTGTGATGAACGGGTTGTGTATAATTTACCACGGAGTAATATCCATGTTTGTATCACAAGTTGACAGACAGCACGGGTTGCTTTCAATACCTGCTTATTAGCTACATCGATGAAAAGGCAGGCCAAAAAGTGGCCTTTGTTTGACTGCAAGGTGCTTGAAACCAATTTTGAATATTGAAAATATGTTTACAATAATTATAATGGTGGTCAGACATCTTAATTTAACAATAACCAGGATGAAGGACAGTTTTAAATTACCTTATGTATTTGGTCCAAGTTATGGACATGATACTTATAATGAAAATGCCTATGCAACATGTGTTGAAAGTTTTGACATTGCAGACTCGCCGACCTGTGGCTCGAGGACGTCGTGGACGTGGCAGCCGCAGAGGACGCAGGGGTGGACGTGGTGATGCCCATCTTCGCAGACGCACACTGTCATCCTCCTCCTGGGGTGACAGAGTCCCTGGAATCACTCCTCCACCTTCCTCTTTGTCCCCTTCTGACTCACCTGCAGAGTGCTCCTTCTGTGGGAAGAATTGCCATAAGTCCTGTGCAATGGCAAGAGAGAAGCCATTCCATTGTCGTGTATGTTCCAAACGGTTTGGGACCCGCTCTGGAATTGAAGTGCATGTGGCCAAGCAGCATGCAGGTGAATCAGCAGCTGAACTTGTTGAGTGCAGCTTGGAGGAGGCACCAGAGGATGCAGACAAATCCGAGAGTGACTTTGAGTGGAAAATGGATGAAGACAAAGGTGTAGTTGATGCAGACTCGGACAACTCCTGCAAAAAAGTCCGCCTACGCAAACAACGACGGCCCCGCAAGAACTGCAAGAACTACGAATGTCCTGAGTGTGGAAAGTTTTATCGGACGCCCTCAGAGCTGGAGACGCACAAGTTACTACACTCTGGTGAGCGCCCATTTATATGCGAGGTGTGTGGACAGGCCTACAAGCATCGCCATGCTCTCGAAGTTCACGTGGAAATCCATCGGGGACAGCACCGGTTCCAGTGCCATGTGTGCCAGAAGGTGTTCACTCAAAAGTGCGGACTTCAGCGCCACTTGCCGCTGCACACTGGCGAGTGTCCCTACCAGTGCGATGTATGTGGAAAGCGATTCCTGTTCCACTCCAGTTTCAGCATCCACAAGCTGACCCATTCTGGAGAGAAGCCATACAAGTGCCAGCTTTGTGGTGCTGCCTTTATGTCTGCCAGCCACTTGAAGCGTCATCTCCGAGTACACTCAGGCGAGAAGCCACATCGCTGCCAAATCTGCTGCAAAGCGTTTGCGGAGAAGTACAACCTGGAGGCGCATGTGCGAATCCACACTGGGAATAAGCTGCACCGCTGCAATGTGTGTGGTGCTGGGTTCGACCGGAGGATACGCTACGAGGAGCACATTGCCACACATGGGCAGGCAGTGGTTGGTGACACGGTCCCAGTGCCACCTCCACCACCTGTGTCTCTCGCGCCTCCAATGCCACCAACTTTTCATCCACCTCCACCAGGGTGGGCCTTTGACCCCACTGTCCCACCACCTTCCTGGTCAGTGGTGAAAAGCACTGGTGACAATTCAGGCATCCCGCCACCCTCCTGGCCTACCGTGAAAAACACAGGCGACAACTCAGGTGACATGCTGTCAAAACTGGGCCTCTGAACTGGACCCGTTTTAGTATTATTATCATAGGTATTAACAAACCCCTTTTACACAAATGTTGGCCCCAAATATCCCCGGCAAAGAAATACTCAACCAGTGTACAAATCAGATCTCACAGTATGGAACTTTGGGTCGGGTACTATGTCTCTGGCACCAGAAAACTGGTGCTCTTGCGACACACAATGTAGGCCTGTTGAAATACAAACCTTCCATTTTTTTTCTTCTTAAATACAGTCTTTTTGTCACTTCGTTGTCCTTTTGTTTCTAGAAGTAGATTGTGAGCCTGGGTCTCTCAGTGTCATTTTCTCCATTTCCATCTGTAGTGCTTGCTCCTGGAGGGTCGTCTTCTGGAAGCGGGTCATCACAGACATCCAATGGGAGGTCCGACTGTTGGAAAGAAAAAAAGAAGTGTCATTCATGGGCTACTACCTACTTGAAAAATAATGAACACTTAGGCCACGACCATTTTGGCATAAAATGACCAAAAAAAGTCAATGTACCTTGTGCTGCTCATCTTCCCAACTGAGCTTCTTAACTTTCCTGGGTATGGATCCTCTCGCCCAGTTGGGAGCTTGACTGCTCTCCGGTGGAGGCGGAGGTGGGGGAGGTGGAGATGCAACTGATTCAACAGGTGTTGGTGCTGCTGTCTTGGGTGGCTCCGGGGCGTGTCCCCTTGGAGCCTGTGCAGATGTGGGCCTCAGCTGTGCCGACCTGGGTGGTTGCATTGAACTCAGTCCACGAACTGTTGCAGTGTAGAGTCGATTATCTTCTCCATGTGACGTTGTGGTCACACTCGTTACATTTGTGTTGCCATTTGTTGTTGTTGTTGAAGCTGCTGAGAGGCGACTATCCAGATAAGGTGTCACTCTCTTCTCGACACTCTTGCCCAAGTAGGCACCCAGCTTGGATGCCAAAGGATTATGTGGAGTAAGCGGTCGTCCTGATGACCGTCCTCGTTTGCTGTAAAAAAAATACTTTGTGTAATGCACATCCTCACTGAAATTGCAACTGATTTTTTGTTTCTACTGACAGTGATAAGATGCTCAATACTTATTCTAAATTAACTCATCATGTAACTGCTACCCACTGTTTGCATATGTAGAGTGCGAGTCCTGCAATGACAATGGCGAGTACCCCCAAGAGCACTCCAAAGACCACAAGTAGGAGGAAGCTGGCCTCTGATGCAGGAAGTCTTCTCTGCGCTACCATTTCAGCCGGAAAGTGCACCACCACAGGAACAGAAGCTTGATGAGGAGGGGCTCCACTATCCTTGGCCACCACCACAAAATGAGCTGTGGATGCATTCAAACTCTTCAAGTCAGCCAGGTACAGTTGGCCATCTTGGGTGATGCCAAAAGTACGGGCAAAAGGTCCTCTCAGGGAGAAGTGAAGGCGATCCCCCTTGTCTCCATCAGCCGCCTGCACCGTGCCAACAATTCCACCAATGCGGACGTTCTCCTCAGACACATAAAATTCATACTGGGGGAAGCGGAACCGAGGCTCCCAGTCATTGGCGTTCAGCACGGACAGAAGGATGTCAGCAGTGTCATTCTAAATAGAAGGGAAAAAAATTAATCAGTTGTACCCCTATTTTGTAGTTCCTATGTCTCAGTACCTCTTGCAACATATTTCACATTGACTAAATATGCATTTGAAGAAAGCATAATTTGAAAAGTAAATATACTAGGTGATGATTTTGACCAGAGTTACTGCTTTGTAATGAGCATAATGAAAGCAATGCTATGATAATAATGCATGATGCAAGTTATTATTTTGAAGTAAGCCTACTACTTATGTTGATATGGCTTACCGATCTCCCATCTGTGACTCTGACCCTGAGTCTAAACTGCTCTTGTGTCTCAAAATCTAATGGCTTGGAAAGCACCAGCTCCCCCCTGTTGGTGACGGTGAACTGTCCACCGGCAGTGTCATCCATCCAGAAGTGTGCCCTGTGATCCCCTGGCCTCGTGGTCAAGAGAGTCAGCAGCACACTGCCCACTGGAACAGTCTCCAGCACTGAAGCACTAAACTCCGGCCTGAGAAACCGGAGGTGGTTCCCATCATACTGCCCTGCCCTCCGCACTGTCAATGTGGTCAAAGCGTATCGATCTGGATTGTCCACCTGAGTTGCCCTGACCACCAGAGTGGCTGGACTGGTCAACTCTTCTGAAGAAATGGTCCGTTGAAGGTATACTTCCCCAGTGGTCCTGTCCAGTCGGAATGGAGCATACTCTGCTCCATCTCCACTAAATGAGTACAC
Organism: Catajapyx aquilonaris; assembly: GCA_000934665.2. Taxonomy (NCBI): domain Eukaryota; kingdom Metazoa; phylum Arthropoda; class Diplura; order Dicellurata; family Japygidae; genus Catajapyx; species Catajapyx aquilonaris. The sequence goes on along the minus strand of KZ538057.1, from coordinate 156,791 downwards.
AACCGGAGAGGCAATTCCTTCGTCCTGGTCTGCAGCATGAAGTTGCTCAGGCCTCAGTCTCATAAGGGTGCCTTCCTGCGGTACATCTGGGATTATGGCTTCATACGCACGTCGCCTGAATGCAGGGTTCTGGTCATCCGCATCCAGCACCCGGATGGTCAGGCTGACCTCACTGCTCTTTGGTGGCTGACCCTGGTCCTGTGCCCTCAAGCGAACAGTGAAGCTTCTTAGAGCCTCAAAGTCTAAGGGACGTTTCAAGACCAGGGTGCCCTCCAGACCATTAGGAAACTCAAAATAATCCTGTGGAAGTAGAAAAAGACAAAATGAACTTGGGGCTGAAAACATTGGTACCACAGTACTGTTGATCATAATTTGCATAATGAAAAGCAAGCAATACCGGTATAGTTGATGTGTACAGTACACCAGGAGGAATTAAATTGCCTAATGATTTTAGACCCAGCTTCAGTTATACTTTAAGTGTTACATTGGGTTATTTTTGATTAATATTTCTCTCTATTATGGAACTCATGTTCTCCAGAGGGAGAAATAAATTTGATTTATGATTTAAATTTTGATTTATATTTTCAAATGTGCATGACTCAAAGCATAACACTAAATGTTAGAGGCTACTGTTACTTTTTTAATATTTTTCCTCAAAAATGCAATATGAAGAAAGCAGAATATAATATTCTCAACCTGACCGCAGATTTTCTTTTCTCCATTCGCACAATCTTACGCGTTCCTGAGTAATTCCAAGTTCGTGCCTCAGCCAGTGTGATATGGTGTGTCGGCGACGGGTTTTTGCTTAGCATGCCATGTTGCATTTCTTCAAGGAAGAAGTATTATCACTTCGCAGTAAAAATCTAGGTAGTGACAGCACCTGATTCCAGAAAGCGTGCACATTTTACCCAGCTAATCTGCATGATATCTCTCACCAGCAGTTCTAAACTTGACTGCAGAACATCTCTCATACTCTCCCAAACATAACTGTGAATATTTCCTTAGTTTCCATTGCCACCATTCGTGTTTTTTTCATCCAGAGAAAAAAATCGGGCGTGTAATACGTTTTATGATTATGTCTGAATCACCTTGGCCGATATACAGGTGATGTCCAATGACAGTTTGACCCAAACTGGTTAGCACTTACGGAGTATGGTCCTGGAGCGACCGTGTATTGTACTGTTGAGAATGGACCGTGCTGGTCCATGTCTACTGCTCGTACTCCATGTAGGACACGGCTGCCCACCAGCGTGACTTCGGACAGGTTCAGGTGGAACGGACCTCCTATAAAGTGAGGGGCATTGTCGTTCGCGTCCGTCACCCGAATGCTCACCGGAATCACAAAAGTCTGGAACCAAACAAGAAAGGACATTTTATTGTCAACAATATTTTAAGCAACTTGCGAAGGTCAGAGGTCACTCACAGGGTCAGCTGCACCCTTCCTGTCGCACAAGACGTTGACAAAAACAGAGGCCGGACCTTCGACCCCTTCCTTGTCCAGCCTTTGCGTGAGGGTCATATTCTTGGTTCCAGGGGCGATCCGGACCGGCGATGACCTCTCCTTCAACCCGAGGGTGATGTCCCCACGAGGGCCTGGGTCACCCACCACACGCAAAGTGCCTAGAAATAATAAGAGGTCAAACCATTTTCGCCCGGAAATAATTTTTTCTCTCCGCCCCTCCCGTTTGGCTCATTCACTTTTTTGAAAAAAAGACATCCCATTATGTAACGCATGTTCCGATGCTATCTCTGCGGGAAAAGAATCTTCAGAGTCCCAGGTCACTGGGAAACGTTTGACCCCAGGTCCCTGGGAATTTTCTGGAGGTGCTGGAGTGTTAAAATGGTGTACTTACCAACCACGGCTCCTATTGGCTCGGCCTCGCTCACGAAGAAGCTCTCCCCAGATCCTCCGTTTTCCAGGTAACATCGGTTGTCTGCAAAATAATACGAAAAAAATTTTAACAATACAAATCGGACAAAAATGGCAACATTACTATGGAGAAACACCCTAACTACGAAACTAGTAAGGGTGAAGGTCGTGTGCATGCCCTGCACTAATACCGTCTGAGTCAGGGGATTAGTGCATGCGACTTTCACCCTTACTAGTTTTGCAGTTAGGGTGTTTCTCCTTGGTACGGCAAAAGTGGCTCAAAATTCGCCGTTTAATTAGCGGGACTGATGGCTCACTTTTCCATGAGACATACCAAAGTGATTTTTCGTATATTTAATTACCTGGTACAGTTTGACCAGGTGTGCGAATATGCCGGGCATTTAATTCCTTCATGTCGTTAATCTGAATACGCCAGGCAGGTTTAGATTAGATTGCAGCAGAGAAGAGCCTGGGAACATTCCCTAGCCAAATTGGTCTCCCATCCACACCCTGAGGCCACGCCTGTATGATTCCCACATTTATATATCTCCAACTACATTCATAATTTTTTTTTACGAATTCTCCCTTGCTATTTGGGCATTTTTCGCCAACGCCTCCAGTCGTCCTTGTCTCTCAAAGGCTACCATGCATACAATCGCTGGCGTGCCAGATATGAACCTAGCTTTATGCATCGTATTGTCCGGCATCGGAGAAGAATGAACTATAGGTAGCTGCGTCAAAAGTCACGTCTCGTGCGTCAAGGTCCTGCCAAAATGGACGTTTCAGCTTATGATGATTAAACGTAAATATATGCTAGTAAAAGGATGTGCAGCACCTGGCAGGAACCCATGAGAGGGGTCCAATCAAGGCCTGGGGTGCACGCAATATCCCCCTACACCTGATCAAATGTCTCATCAACTGACTCAACTTCCACCCTTCTTTACCTGAGTTTTTTTTAGGTGCTTCCTGGGGTCGCGCAACACTGCGTCACTGCTACATTGCCAAGTCGTGGTACCATTTGTGTACAGTACACACGACTGAAGTGCGTCTTGGGGTTTCCCGCAATTCATAACGTTCTGTCTGAATGAGTTGGTTCTAGGTCAGATTATGTTGGTTGATGAGGTGGTAAAATTGCGAGTGAGAGTCGTTCGGGCGTGAGAGGTGCTTTAGCTAGGTGTGAAAATCGATTGTGTCCCCACGGGGTCCATCACTCATGAATTTGTTATAACAAGGCGGACAAACGAGCTAAGAGCTGGCCTCTTGAAAGTTCACAACAGTGCGGTTACTATTTAATATTTTACACCATGCAATAATTATGGCGCTAAATCAATGAGGGAGGTGCTTTAATATGCCATACATTTCGGATTTGGTATATTCAAGACGTAGCCATCCCCGGTACATACACATGGGTTTTAAATAATACTGATATCACTGACAGAGGTTGCTCACTGTGGCTTTAAAAATTCATAACTTACGACCTCTCTCGCAGGCTAATATCGTGATGGATTATAATGTTGTATATTAAGCAACTGCCGTGACCTTACCAGTGTCCATGAACTGACACATGCCATGCAAGGACCAACACTCATACCCATACATTGACTATATAATTGCCCAGCCTGCTTCCTCTTACGAACAATATTTACGCAAACATGTCCCCCACCTATTTACGCGCATAGGCGCACATTGCCCTCAGCATATGTCCCCTACTAGCACTACTATTATTGAAATGAATTCCCAGTAACAGTATAGTGAACTGTGATTGAGAGATACAACAACCCCCCTTTCCGATAAGAGCACCTCCCCTTCTCAAACCCCTAGGTATAAATTAATGTAATCGGGTCACGAGTTTATTTCGAGTAGCCCTGTCAGCATCTTCCTGTCGTTACAAAGGGTAACGAATCTCTGCAGCAGTGTTTAAGATCGATCCTCAAAATGGGTTTGGGGCAGTGACCCTCTGGGTTGGCCCTTGCCGCAAACACGCAAGAAATAAAAGCCAAAAGGAACACGCGTCTGTCTCGACGTTTGGTCCTTTTCCGACCAGAATCCCTATACCAACAATTACCATCCATAGCGGTAAAACGAGTGCATCTGATAACTTAATGATATACAATGGAGGTTGGGAGGGGCGAGGCGTGGGCGGAAGACTACTGGTCAAATGGGAATCGCAATTTTTTTGCACTATCTTGTTGCACTTCGACGGTTCTGGATAGTTTGCTGGCTGGCTTCCGCTTCGAAACAGCTACACCAATCGCAGTTGCATCTAATCAACAGGATGTCTCCTGGAGATACCTACAGAAATGTAACGAGTTACAGCGACGAATTCAATGAACAAAATTACAAATATAGTTGATCAAATCATAGTTCCACTAAGGACTAAGTGATCTTGTCTTCTGTGAGAGATGCCTTCTGTTTCCTGAAACAACGGTGTATCCACGACAACGGTGTACAGCAGGGGTACAGATAATGCATCCCGTGACTATCTTAGTGAAGTCTAGTCATCAGCTTTCATATGCAACAGGAAGAATTGGTAATCGCATGCTGACATCAGCTTACCCAGATGAAACGCGGGCTTTCCAGCATCTTCCAGCCATAACCGGTACCTTGGGGGGAAGGTATGGTGTATACGGAAGTCCTGAATTCTCAAAAGTATATGTTTCGACCAATAAATGGCACAAATCATTGCGAAAGTGTTACAAGATTCTTCCAGAAAGTGAAGAAAGCGAGACGAACAGTGCTATAGAAGATGGTCCTACACATATAAGAATAATAATGGGCCACAAACAAAGCAGCCATTATTTAAAATGCTAACTATTTTCCTTAACGAGCAACAAACAGTTTTACTCGTAAAAGTTCGTTTTAGAAAGTATTTTGTTTCTCGAGGCACATTTTTTTAAAAATTGCTTACTGATGCTTGGAATATCCAGTTTCTCTTCCTACATCACCATGATTAAACATCACTAATCGTTTTACTATTGCCAGATTTGTCACTTTCACCTCAACCCTATCCCAACTAAAAATTCAATTTTCCCATCCTACTATTTCCCCCAATCTCAAACGAGGAAATGGTCCGGATTTCCCCCCAAAAAACAGCTGGACACAACAGATGGCAACCAGTATGTTTTTCCCACGGCAACAATGTGTTACGGAACGGAAGTCATCGGGCCACGTGACCATTTTTCAAGGTAGGGGCAATGGGGGTGGGGGTCCCCTTCCACACCAACTTGTTCCCTACGGAGCGTAGCCTTAGGAGGGATTTATATTTTTTTTCTGTCTCTTCACACCGGTTAACTCCCATATCCCTGACAAAAGACGGTCTCGAAAAAAGAGGAGCGACCTTCTAAGATGGTGAAGAAGAAAAGGGTGTCAGCCGAATTTTTTGTTTTAAATAGTATGGGCGGGTTAGGTAGAACGATTAGTAATGATGATGGAAAGGACGCCTACTAAGTGGTACATAGTGGCTCATTACATTGATTTTGTAGGGGGGTAAAGTGCTCGTTAATATTTCGCCGCAACAAGGAGAGGTCAGGGAGCATTTTGCATATTTTTTTTATTGCAGGAGTAATTTTCCCATTGCATACAACAGTCTAGGCGCCATAATAGTGGGAAGAATCTGAAAATTTTTCGTGCTCATACCAACAATCGTAATAATAATGCTGAACAAAATACGGTAGATGGCCTGATAAATTGTGAGTTTATAAAAAAATGATGAGGGTGCACCCTCCTCATATCTCCAAAAGTCACGCTATCTACACTCGGTTCAGTTTTTTTTTTAAAAAAAACTGGCCGTTGCCACCTGCTCGATATTACAACTGATATGCACATGGATCACAATACATATGCAATAGAATTACTGTACTACATCGAGTACGTGCATAGTCAACTGGCTCCAGAATGTCACGATCTACCTCTTCATCACCAAGCCCACATTATACGGTTGCAAAATTCACATGCCCTTGCTCATTCTAACCCACAGTAATACTGTACATTGAAACAAAAAATACAACGAGCGAAAAAAAAAAACACTTCCCTAATTCCTCACCCCAACGGTTGACTAGCTTGTGAAACACCGGTTGCGGTATACCTCTCGTTGGGGGGTCAAAAATTGGCCTAACGAACGTGACATCACGTGTCAGGCTCGGGGAGACCCTTACCTCGGACCCCTAAAATTAAAACCCACTCGTGAAAGCTTTGAAAATTGAACAACAGAATGAATAATAGGTGAGTGTGTAAAAAAAACATGAGGAGGTCTAAAACAAGAAATCTTCTTCTACTACTACTACTACTACTACTACTACTACTACTACTACTACTACTATACTAAACAATAAGGTGTAAGTGAGTATTCCGAAAAACATTGTAATAAATAAACTAAATCCTAAACAAGAAAGCATCAGAAATTGAATGCAGGTCTGTATAAAATTCATTAAATTTTCAACATGTCAGCACAATAAATAAATGATAAAACAATAAAAATAACGAAATGGATGCATTTATTTTAACACAATTTGAGTGGGGAAGCACTCGAAAAGTTTTTCGTGCATTTCTTTAAAACTCCAGAACTCCAGAACAAAATACGGCATAATAAATAAACAATAAGCAAGAAACATTGCAGACAACCGTGTAAAAAATATGTAGTTTTCTAGCACCAAAACCGTGCAATAATTTTAGAAATTAAAAACCAAGGCATCGAAAATTGAACGTTGTGCATAAAAAGCCACATACATAATCCTACGACCATGGGGGGTGGTATACCAAGCGGTACAATTCCGTTGTAATTTTCAGAGCAGAGAAGGTCCCCCCTTTCGCTTGGGCCCTTACCGCTTTCTTTCCATATACACCTCTCATCATATACACACACCTTGCTCCAAGTTCTCTCTTTATCGCCTGGTAGGTACACTTCGAAGCCATAAACATGATTAGGCGGAGACGTCGTCGACCTGACATTCTTCGCAGCTCCAGCCGCAAAAACCGCTACACTTTTCCTCCCATTGTTGGAAGGGAAGACTCGCCTTAAAAAAAAAAAAAAAAGTGACTGGTTTTCCAAACTAATGGAAAGTCGGCTACATTTTTGGCCTATAATTGCTCAGTGTGTGCGCTTTTTCAATGCTTCTTTTTTTCCCATTGTTGTGGTGCTGCACGCCAAAATTCTGACTCATTCTTGACCATATCAGAGGCTGAACCAATTGGATTAATCAGCATTGTGCTGGTATAAGTCGTGCAATGGTTATTGTCTATGGGGGTATGGGGAAGTCGTGAGCTTCCTTTCGGTTTTGTTGGTCCGGTGCAATCAGAACTCATACAAATTGTGCTGGTTTATAACCACTTGGAAAACGGGATACGGGCCAATATATTGGAGAGTTGCACCGACGTGAAACTTGTTGCATAATACGATTTAAATGTTACTTGGTATCCCAAGATCCGTTACTCAAAAGGAAGCATCTGTTGTACAGACAGCGACATGCGTCAAGCGTAATTACGGTAAACTGCACAAGGAAAAATTACGTCCTCAGCACGCTGACACGGTATGGTGCGGATAATTATCACGATGTCAGTGTCACCTGGTAATTGACATTTTGAAACATTGCTACCACACTAATCTGTATCCTTCAAACATTTATGATATTTGGAAATTATTCTAATGTGGCTTAGTGTGTACACGCTTTCAATTGAGAAAAAGTGTGGCAAGAAAGCGTTTCTACAGCCCCTGTCAGGGTCAACGCTACTGCACAGACCCTATATACACCCTCATAAATATTTGCCAGAAGTAACGCACCACGTACGTTATACTTTCAGAAAACTCTTGTGGAATGCATCTCCATAGCAAAAGAACACGGATGGTACGTTCCTTCGAAGGGCACCCGCTGGCCTCAGGGTAAGGATCGGCCCAGAGACCCGCCACGTTATGTCCGCATCTACCTCACACATAACGGTTTCAAAGTATAAAAAAAACACAGCAACCTACTCTAGCCGCAACATTGCGGAGAACACAAGTTGATGGAAGTGTAGTCACCCCTATGCTTTTTCAGTCTCGATTCAACCGTGGGATGAAAGCAAGAAATCGAGTCATACCGACCCGTTCTGTTCTCAAGAGTTGAATTGGTGGTCGCAGAATTTGCGGTATGGGAAGAGGCGGCTTTTGTGGGTCTAAAGGTGACAGGTGTCGCCTTGTATTTTTTTTCCCACGGTTGCTCCTTTCCCGGTTGTCTACGCGTATCAGTTATACCTCAGGAGGCTAAAAAAGGGTCCGTTGTGAGCAACAAAATGAATCATGTCTATAATACGACGTACATTCCATGTTGACTTGACATGCGATGTCGCAAGGTGGAGGGTTAGTTACACTTGTGATTATATAGGGGGGTTGTTACCTGGAGGCACGAGAGGCTGTTGTGCCGATTTGGAAATGGCGTAATTATTCATCCCCGTATATTACATATTGATTTGATTTTTTTTTCCATTTCACTGGAGACAAAATTGGGTTGGCTCAACCCTGTAATTGCGCGTAGTGCGTGTATAATTTTTGAGGCTAGCATTCAGTGGGCGTACTTTTATTTTAAAATGAGGATTTCGTAAGGCAATATAACATTGGGTGCACGTTCGATCGCCAGCCAACGATAAGAACACCAGTTGCGGTGCACTAGAATTAATAGGTGCGGTAGAGCATATACCGCATGCAAAAAAAAAAAAGTAGTGCCATTCAGTCCAATCATCTCATTATTGAAGCCATTCGTGCATGTACCGGTACAGCAAGTAACGTACCGGAGAAAGCCATCTCGATACAGTACAAACACTGAAAAGTCCGGCTTGTTGACAAGTGTCACATACTCTTGCACAACCAGTGGTCAGTAACATAAGAAGTGGAGCACTTTCTAGCCGGTATGAATCTACAATGAGTGGTCTCACGTGGATAGCCAATGCAGCCAGAAGTAGAAGAGGTCACACTCTGCCGCCCCGGGGTCACCAGCACGCTCGGCTGACCAGGTTTCCCCGTGCGGAAAATAAAATAAGTCACTTCGCAATTACCGACTCCTGGGCAAACTTATGCCCTCAGTCAATTTGACCCGGGGTGCCTCTCCACGAATAGTATCACGTATCTCCCATTGTTTGCTCTCACGTCTGTTCCGTCTGACAGATGACCTCCTTGCCACCACCCATCGCAGGTGAAATATAAATATAGGTCGCTGTAACCCCCGCCGATAAAAATGACATCTAGGACACACTATATCCGGGCTGAATAGTAATAATCAACTGATTGAACGTGGGAAAGTGAAATATATCCAAGGCAAGGGACTTTGAAGCAGGAAATAAGGCACAAACCAGCTGGTTTTGGGCTAATTCTACCGTTAGGATTGGAAGAAGGACTGGTCGTTTTTAAGGTGGAGGCCTCACCAGCAGCCGGTTTGGTCTGCTGTTGAATCTACGGATGGACTCACGCTTTTGACTCCGGTTACTTGCGACCTAAGGTGCACTGACCACACCAAATGGTGGACGCCAGAATACCAATCCATAAGATACATCAGGACCGGTGATTGGACGATACCGCTATTTTTTTGTAGTGAAAAGGTAAGCAAAGGGCTATACAAATGGCACAACGACCATGAAATTGGCGGTGAGGTCGATTTTACATGCATGTTTTTATGTACTTTTTTTAAAAACTTATTTACAAATATTGACAAGTGAAATATTAACACCTGAAATGTGATCGTTCTTCATTTGTCATCATTAATTGTATTGCTACACTGCAAACTTTCTTCACCTCGTTCGCACCGTCTGCACGACGCTTTAAATGCCTGGTTTATTGTGTGTTAAATCCCCCAGTTAAAAAAAAATCTCATCCGAGATTAGCCCAGTTTTGAACAGGAAAAACGAAAGCAGTTGTGCAACCCTGTCAGAAGCAACACTTTGGTAACTTGATCAGGAAAGGGTGCTAGTCTCCGCATCGCTGCGTGATGTTTGTAGCAATATTGTAGCAATATTGTAGCATATTGTAGCAATATTGTAGCAATATCCGTTTTGAAATATCGAATCGATCTCACTCTGCCACTTTAGGGGGTGTGTGCATAAGACTCATCCAAATGTGGAGCAGGAATTGATGCCCATAATGGATAACTAGGTTTCCTTTTTTCAAAATAGAAAATAAAAGTTACGACTTAAGTTCCTGTTGTTGTTATTACTAATTAAGTCACAATAGGAATTACAACTTTTAAGATTCGAACTTGGATAATACGTTTTTGTTGATTTTTGCTTGGGCACGCAATATGAATCCCAAAAATGGAACTTTAACCGTTTTACACCACCTGGCCTTACCCTCTGTCACTGGAGCATGAAATGAGTCGAAATCAGACTCAAAAAACGAAGGTCGCTGCATTACCATATTTTTAAAACCCACCATATGTCTGCCCTCTTGCCACCGCCATCAAGGTAAAAATACTGTGTCGAAGTGGTACAAAAAAAAGAATGGCGTGAAATGAGCGTAGAAGACCCATCCCTTGACTCGTTCTTATTATCCGTCTCCCTAGAGAGGAAGTGGGGAGACACGGTGTGTAAACGGGGCAAAAGGGACACTCCACCTTGGGCCCGTCCTCCAGTGGAAGCGGCGAGAAGGACGACGAAGACGAGCGCACAGGTGGTCATCGGAGCGGAAGGACGACATCCTCGTCGTCTGTCACCGTCGTCGTCGCGCCTCGTCGTCTCCGCCTCCATGCGGCGCCTCCCCCCCTCCCGGAGGGACCCAGCTTGCCGATTGCACACACGCCACAGTCCCACTTTTGGCCCGCACTTGCACACCACAACACCTGTCTCCTACGCAGGCCAACAAGCAACTGAACTCGGCGGTCAACTGGCAACGAACAGCCCGCCATTTCCGGTTCATGGTTCGCTTGATGGGCGTTAGAGGCGCGACGGGCGGATCGGAGGGTGCTATCTAGCGGGGACTTGAGGAAACACAAGGAGGCGGCAACCTTAAGGATGCAGACTTATACAGTGCCATTATCTGAAACTGGCTGAAGGAGGGTTAATAAGTTAAGGAAATATAAAAATCGGTTGTAGTGGTCATTCTTTAATATTAAAATGGGTGATGGTAAACAATGATTCTCGATCCATCCACGTCAACAACGCTGGCAGCGCAGGCACTCACTGGGATGAGATAGAATGCCGTCTTGCATTCAGGTCCAATTTGTAACTTGCTGGGCCAATATCCTCTGCTATGAAAATATTAACCAGCACCAACCCAGCTCATTCTCATAGTCCTCCGGTCACCTTCACTCCATTCCCAATCCCGCTTCCCATCCTATCGCGAATGCTAAGATTGCTCAAGTCACATGTATCTTCATCCTCGTCATCCACACAACTGGCCACTATGTAACTGTTGCTCTGATCCCCATCTTCCGCTTCTTCCCCGTCTTCTTCCACTTCCTCTACCTTCACTTGCACAGGCCCTGGGAAGCACTGGGCCTGGGGAAGAACCGCCACTGTCACCACAGCTTCGTCAGTGACCCTATGGAAAATTCACCACATTTAGCACATTTGTTGATTGTGGCTCACAGCACACAGGTAAGGCTGTAACCTGAAACAAGACATTTCTGCAAAACTGCTGTACGCACACTCATTCCTGTAAAACAGTCATTGTTAGGTTGATGCCAAGAGTAATGCTATTTCTGCACTGTTGTCTCTCAGCTGCAAGCCAGTCTATCAAGATTAGGCAACAATATCCAGAAACTTGTGACTTAGTTGCACATGCACATCTTCAAAGTATCCTCCATTAATTCACACAAGTCACAAGACACCTACAAGGCAAAAATCACATGAGAGGAAAGGGTACAGGTGCCATGCCTCAAGCCATATTAGTCTGTACTTTCACAACATCTGCATATGCACTCATACTTCTGCCTGTACACATACGCACTGGGAGTGGAAAAGAAATAGAATGTGCAGAGGCAAACATCACATGACCAGCAACACCCCCCCATCCCTACCAGCAGGAGAAGAGGAGCAGAAGTTGGGCCCCACCACCTACACAGGATCTTCCAGAAGCCTGAAAGTGCATGGATAATGCATCAAGACAAAAGAAGAAGCAAAATCACGGCATGGACCAAGAGCAAATATTCAATCCATCAAACCCTCCAGTTATTCAATTACTGCCATATGACAAATTTAAATAATCTTTGTCTGTAACTGTCAAAACCTCTAGAGAAGTTTTTATCAGTAAAAATGCACGAATTTGGTCCATACCATTAAGTCATAATGTTATACCGCAACCAAAAATGGTGCATCTTAAATCGGCTTGTAACACCCAAAAAATGTACTCTTCAACACCCCACTTTTTAATTAACCCCATTCAGGACCCCAATATTTCCAGATCCCCACAGCTTACCCTTCCTCCTGTTGCTCTCCACCGCCTTCTTCAGCCACCAGAAGCTCATACTCTTCGGCTGCATATCGGTCCCAGTCAGACATCTGGAAGGTACCCACACCCTGATCTACTTGTTACAATAGCTCCACAAGTAATAGTCATTAGGATATTGACAAACAGGGAATTGGAACAACGACTGGAAACAACTCCATTGCATCGACAAGGCTTGTTAACCTGTGTACTTAGCTTTCAACTACTGTCTCCTCCACAGCTAATGCTTTTGCCATTATTTCAGAATGAGTAATTGCAAAAATTAGTCTACTACTGCTTTCAAGTTTTTAAAAACCTTATGGCTTCTCATCATTGATTAATTAGCATTGCTCTCAATAATAAATTACAGTCTTACACAAGGTCGCAGTTGTATCCAGAGCACTGCACCATTATTATTCCAACAGTTGCGACATCCTCTCAGTTAGCACAAAATGAACCAAATACTAGCCTCTGCCCCATCATTCCCCTCTTGGTCCCTCTGAGAAGCGAAGGGGTCCCTCTGCTCATGGTCCAGGTACTTCTCCAGGTTGAAGAAGGTGTCAAAGAAGACTGGAGTCATCTTGCACCTTTTCAGATCAGCCAGTGAAATGCAGTCCTTTTTCTCTGGCCTTATCATGTCCAGCATCTGGCAGAGGCAATCGTCAAAGGGGAGGGTCTCAATGCCAAGGGCTTCCATCCGCTGCAGCTGTTCCGCATAGAAGTACTCCAGCTCATACATGGACAGGTAGCCATCTCCATCCAGGTCCATGCAGCGAAACCAGTACTCAATGGCAGTGGCCTGACGCTTGTCCTCTTCCGCCATCAGGAACCACACAAACTCTGTGTAGCTCATTTGGCGTTGGGCAGTAGATATCTGGTCATCCTGTGGGCCTCGCTGCTGTTGGGGATGAGGTGGAGGGGGAGGACGTTGGTGGTGGCCACGTGTCACAGCTCCAGAGAAGATCCGATCGATCATGCGTGATGAAATAGCTACACGTGGCAAACAAGAACAATTACAGTGCACAAACTATAGCAAGAATTTAAAGTTAGTCAATTACGTACCCTTTCATAAAAATTTCACAAAAGTTGCATAACAGGTCACGAGAAAACAGAAACTAATTATGCTGGTGCTTAGAACCTGCAGTAAGTGCAGAATGGGATTTAAAATAAGGTAATACTGCCTAAGCCAATGTAACTTCCAACCTGAGCGGGATTCAGGGTCATTCAGGAGACACATGCAGATTTCTCTCTCACATCCTCTTCCATGACAGTCCTTACCATGGTCATTGTGCCTGGCTAGATCATGTTTATCAATGTAGAGATCATGGTCCTTGTCCAGCTCCCAGAACTTGCAGTATATGACGTAGAAGTGCTCGTAGCTGAAGTAGTCTGTGACCTGATTTATGTCCTCCTCTTCCTCCAGTGTGGCCAGCACAGACAGGAAGTTGGATCTCCTCAGCTCGTTGACTGTGATCTTCCCAGTCCAGGATCGATTGGTGCAGTAGAAGATCCGGGAAACAACTGTGTGGACATATCGGGAGTGAAACTCCTTGGCATCCCTAAGGAAGACTAGTCCTGGATGGGTGTCTACTATGTCCTGGACCAGAGGGACAAAATCATCTGGCAGCAGGAAATTCCTGTTGGCTCCCCGGGACAGAAGGCGGACAAATCTTGACGGGAGGTCATGGCAGGTGGAGATCACCTGACGCCACAAGTCTAGCACCGCCTGAGAGGAAACAGTTCCCAACTTGCAGTCCCCACCTGCTGCTAAGAAGAGTGGAGCTTTGCAGTAGAGGGGAAGGTCGCAGGATTTGCTCACAGCTCCCAGCTGCTCTCGGGTCACTGTATGGTGACCAGCATTGTTGTTATTAGGTGTACTGGTCAGTGTGGCCAGGGTGGAGGAAAGACGCTGCATCGTGACCTCAATTTCGTTGGGACCCATGGGACGGCCCATTGGATGGTGGAAACTAAAAAGAAATTCCAGTCGTAAAATTAATATGAGCACTTAACCCTGTTATGATGGAACGTTTTATCACTCTCAAAAAGATGAAGACACTGAAGTGGCACTGTAAAACCAGTGATATCTCGGCTCCAATGCAAATGTACAGTATGGTACTGGATGTCATGATTTTCATGGATTCTACTGTGCATTAGTATTGCAAGACAGACATTACTGTATTTCCAGTGTACTCCCTCATGTACAAGTTTGGTAAATGTGTAGTCAATCCTTTCATGAAATTTGGGGTGCTTCACTAGCTGCCACCAAAAATCAAGACTTTGGGCATTATCCTTCAGCATCACTATAATCAGATAATAATCGCCTGATTCATGACTGTTATTAGCACAATGCAATGGATATCACTGCAACATACGACTGATACAAATCATATCAACTTACGGTGGAATTGGAGCACTTTTGACATGAGCCTTGGCACGAGGAAGGGGTGTGTGGAGAGGCTGCACCTCCTTTCTGGTGCATATGGACTGTGATTGAGCAGGGATGGCTGCTGCTGCGGCTGTCGATATCTTTTCCTTTTCCCGTACATGGTTCTGAAAATGAATGACTCGATCATTTATTTGATTTTGAAGGCGCATAATCAATACGAATGCTGCACCATTTGCCTTTGTTAAGTCATACAGGGATGAAACTGCAACTTTAATGAGAGTAAGCATCCATGTCACATCCAGATGTCACACGACACTGACAGATATGGTATCCAATTATAGTGCAATAAATTTCTATCATGACGGCAGTCAATAAGCCAATGCTGCATGAACATGACCTTTGCATACCTCTACAGTTATACATCTTTTAAATAGTACAAATGGCGGTTATAGCAACGGCAGCAGAAGAACCTAGACTTAATTACAACATGACTCCACCCAGCCCTCAACCCACATTATCTCCCTGGAAAATGAAAGCTGTCGACACCCTCCAATATTCTCCTCTCATATCGGCCGTCAAATGCCATCCCCAGGCTGCTCTTTCAATCGTATCAGATTCCTCCATTCAGCAGCACGTGCTTGAAAAATCCATGATGAGTGACTGATTTGGCAACATCCCTACGGACGTCCTGAGATGTAAGTGGGAGTGGTGTTGGATGTCGTTTGGGAGTGGGGGCAAACTTGTCAGGTGCCCCTTCCGCCTTCACTATACCAGCACAACCTATACATGGTTTCCGCCCATGTATGGCGTCCTCGGCCTTGGATTATTCTATTGCGCACCAACCTCGCCGTTTATTTGAATCCCCAGGTAACAATAGATTAAACCAACACCTTGTTAATCAACCCCTCGAAGCTGTTCCTGCAGGGCAGCTGAACAAACATTTCGAAAGTGTCGGCTGACGTTACCACCAAGTATGAAGTGATGCAGTACGCATACTTGTAACTCAATTACCATACTTCTTTGGGGACACTACCTAGAGTGCTCATTACTGATTCCCTCTTTCCGCCTGAGAGTTTCTCTCCTTTGGGACAGCACCGACAGAATGACACACTCAATTAGAAGCAGCCTTGCAAATCCGTCCCTTGCCCCCTAGTTTCCTCTGTAAGTCACCTGCACCTGGAAGACGGAAGTACGGTCGGAAGAGGGGAATGCGCTAATTCTGTCCTCGACTGGATATACGCGTGTGCTGGAAGGTCCCCTCTTCTTTGGCACCTTCCCAGTCCACAGCAAGCATCATCACAGAGAAGAATGGTTTCGCAAGACATCGTTTTGCCAATGACCTCCCGATGCCAACTGGAGGTGAGCCGGGGATTGCATAAGGACCAACCAACCTCCCCCAAACCCCGCCCGCACCTTGTCCAAAACAACCCTCAGACAAAAAGGACCCCCTTCTTTGGGGGTGCCTTCGCAATGCGACAGAGGTCGGCAGCCTTGCTTACTTGAGAGCCGAAAGGGCACCCAGCCAATTCTTTGTTATGCCCCCCCNCCCCCCACCCAGCGCACCCATCGAAAGAAGTCGGTTTGGGCCAAGGCAAGCCATCTTCAGAGCAGCATCTCTACATGACTGACGTCTGCCTGTTGCAAGAAAGGTACACACAAAGCACGAGAAGATAGGCGTCCTGTGGGTGCAGTGATTCCTTCATGCAGCACACAAAGATGATCCGTCAAATGAAGGGTTTGTAAGTGAGTAGCTTTATCACACACAGTGGTATTACTGACAAAGGAATCGGGACATTGCTGGGACACGCGGCATTAAAAATAATATATAAATATGACTGCCAATTTAACATCCTGCACAATTAAAATAAATTAGCTAATGGCTGTATTTTTAGTGGTCTCACACACCATGTTTAATGATAGACACTTCACATAATGACGCAGATATCGATTACTTAGGCCGATATCCGACGGCACGCCGCGCCGGGTGCGTTAATATTGTGTTAATTTCTAATCACATTAAAATTATCCACTTTTTTTGTTGAACACACGGGGAGGCAATGACGTGCATTGGTAATGGCAGGGAATATACATAGTGGTTTATAGCAATCATGCATTGGTCACATGAAGGGTTAATGAGGTCATGCCGGAGGGTCAGACCGACCTGGAGCCTACTGGTGACGGCGGTGGTGATGCTTCCAGACGACCCGCGCCTTTTCTCGGGGACTTCCACTGCAACGGGACACCTTTCGAACAGCAGAACCCTTTCTGCCACAGATCCTCTGGTCAGGAAGGGTCTGACGGGGCTAGAGGCTGCAGCCGACGACCCTTGCACGACAGCGTTATTCACACCGACGGCCGCTGCTGCAGCAGCCACGATGGCCGATGTTCCTGATGGTCCTCGCTCCTTGAGATGCTGCCTCTGCTGCCATGTCAGTTCAGGATGTGGAGGGCCTTTCCGTGATAGTGCGAGGGTAGGGGATGTCGGTGAAGGTGTAGGAGAGGTCGACGGTGACTGTTGACGACCCTTTTCGTCCTTTGGTCGTGC
This sequence comes from Catajapyx aquilonaris, assembly GCA_000934665.2. NCBI lineage: Eukaryota > Metazoa > Arthropoda > Diplura > Dicellurata > Japygidae > Catajapyx > Catajapyx aquilonaris. The sequence goes on along the minus strand of KZ538057.1, from coordinate 139,609 downwards.
CAGCAGCAATGTTCCTGCAGTGTCGTCACTGTCGGTTATGACCGTGCCTGTGCGAAGGGCGTGGATCAGCTTCTCCTCCTCTCGGTCCACCTCTGCAAGAAATGCTGCCGAAGATGTAGGTGAAACTGCGTTTTCAGCCGATGATTTGGACTTGGAAGGTTGCTTATTCACGTGCTGGCCGTTCTTGACTAAGTCCGAATTTTTGATAGAGTTTTGGACCACTCCTGGTTGTTGAACTGTTTCAATTATAAGCTCTTTTGGACGTTCCCGCTCTTTGGGTTGCTTTGGTTGCTTTGGCTGCTTTTGTTGCTTCGGTTGTTGTGGTTGTTGAATATTTTGATGCTGTTTCACCTGTTGTGTTTGCTGAACGATGTGTTGCTGCGGCTGTTCCTGCATAATTTGCTTCTGCTGTTCCCTTTTCTGCAAAATCTGCTGCTGCTGTTGATGTTGCAACATCTGCTGCTGCTCCTGCTGCTGCTTCATTATCTGTTGCTGCTGTTGCAACAAGACCTGCTGTTGTTCCTGTAGAAGCTGTTGCTGCTGTTTGAGATGTTTCTGTTGCTCTTTATGATGCTTCTGTAGTTTATTTTGCTGCGTGGGTTGCATAACTTGCTGATGCTGAACTGGTTGTTGTTGTTGCTGCTGCTGCTTCTGCTGTTTTTGTTGCTGCTTTTGCTGTTGCTGCTGCAACTTATTTTGTTGTTGAATCTGTTGAATCTGTTGTTCGTACATTTCCAGTTGCTGTTGATGGTGTTGCATTTCTTGCTGATTCGGCACTTCCCCACTTGCTCCACCACGAGTCATCAGAGTAGACCACCGCCTATCAGGCGAAGTTGTCGTGGTTCCCGTCGGTGTCGGGGATGCCGTGGGGACACGCGTCTTCAACGGCCAGGTGCTGGTTCCGGATGACGCCAATGCATCTTCGTCTCTGGGTATAAACCTCGTCTCTTTGCGTACAGGACTCGCCTCCCGTCGTGGACGCGGCTCCGATTGAGCAGCACCCCTATTCGCCGGCCACCCCTTCGGCTGCTTCTGAAGAATGACATTCCCGCCGCCGGAAGTAGCACTGGTGGCAACAACCTTTTCAAATCTCTCCAAAGCCGACTGTATAGCCGAAGTGGATGACCCAAACAGGACAGGACTCTTGCTTCTCGCCCTCTGCTGGTGTCTGGCCTTATCCTCCTGCACAAAACTACTGACCAACTGCTCGAGACTCTGCTCCAGATCCGGGGAGGCCAGCAGATCCACCGGGGACAGCCGATTGGCAGTCGAAGCTGAGGACGACCCTGATGACGATGAGGCCGACGACGTGGTTGACGGCACAGGTGAGGGCCCCGGCGACGACTTCCGGGTGATCATATCCGCCGGGGCCACACCCCTCGCCTTCCAGCTCTGGTACAGCATTTCGGCGTGGTCTGAAATATGCTTGGCGATGGCAGCTACGTCCTCCTGAGCCCCGCCCTGTCGACGGAGCAGCTGCTCAAGTGACCCCGACCCAGGAGCAGCCAGCATCAGGTCGGCCGAAGAAATGACACCAGGTCGCACAGTCTGCTGATTCCCGTCCACCAAAGCCAACGACACTGGCCCGTTCCGTTTACACTGCGGATGACAATTCAGCAGGTACCGCAATGTCTCCGGACTCAGTTCCTCGTCCGCATCCAGCAGCAAGCAAGCCAGATGCGAATGCGGAGGTGGCAACACACACAACCGGACAGGCACTCCGTACCCGAAGTGTACCGCTCGACACTGTATGGGTGCCAGACAGGCGTTCAGGTCCGGCGCGTGCACCGCCCTCCAAGGGCGGAGGTCAACTGTACTGGCCTGGTACCGGGTCACGCGCACCGCCAGCCGGTGCGCCGACACTGGCGTCTCTCCGCGCATGCTATTCTCCCCATGCACGCACTGTGGACGCCCCTTACGCAGTCTCCACGGGTTGCACCTCGCACAAACAAAATTACTGCGTGTCTGCTGGCTCACCAGCACCTTGGCACTAGTCCGGGAGTAGGGTTATTGAACACTACTACTGCTGGAAACGCTGCTCTGGAATCAATAAAATCTTCTCTCGCTGTCGTGTGCATCACTTAAAGGGCCGATACTATATAGAGGAGAACCAGCACTACTTTAATGGGCGATTATGACAAGGACTTAATCGCTTCCTACTGGGATTCATCGCTGCAAATCGCTCCAGTTGCTTTGCCCCATTCAAAAGGATCGTCATGATAAAGCAACGTCGGCATATATTTCAGTCGAAATGGGGGAAGGTGGGTGGGAGGGTCACGGGAGGGCGGAGGCGGAGATGACGCTCCCAGGGTGATTGACCCTCATCCTATATACCAATCTCATTTCTTTTTTCACATGGACCTCAATTCCCGGTATTAATAAGCTCATCAACAAACAAACAAAAATTCAGTATGAAACAAGCAAACGGACACATGTGTCCTAGTTCGCAATCGTGCACAAACTGCCGCTCTTCGCTTTAAATACATTATCATTTAAATATTCAATTATGGAAACCCTATTGCATTTTGTAGTGCCACCGTGTTGTATAGTGCAATAATAGCGAACGCCATAATCAATGTGGGTATGCAGATTTTGTGGTCCATTAGCATTTCGCACCAAACACAAGATGTTACAACTGAACTGTTCGTATTAGTCATGAAAATTTTGGCAATGGACAGGCTTTCATTATTAGGCAAGAGATTCTAGAGACAGCAAAAATATTCGGTTCAATGGAAACACACTTGCAGGCCTTGAATTGAAAATAAATTCCCAAAATTAGACATTGGCAGTGACACCGAGTGACACACTTGGAAACCACTGGTATGCGAGGTCAAGGGTTGAACTCAATTTTCGCAGCCCCACAGCGGTCAGCTGGATGCTTTACATCCAACATTATTATTTATCACAAGCATGTTCCAATAACGGGTAGTCAGCATTCAAGAAGGAGACAAGTTAACCCCAATTACGAGCTAAAATAAATGCAATTATTATTGCAATAACACATTAAAATACACTTTACGCTAAATACGTATTGCTAGTGAAACCGGCATCTCCACCAAAATTCCTCCACTAATTTGATCAATCCCGTTGGAACACCCTGTACGCCACATGGACCCAACATCGCGAACTATTTCCCCATTAAACGCCAGTCCTCCACCAACACCCCATGACAAGGACCACTCTAAAACTCGCTCGTAATTACAATCAAACCCCCGTCAGCATCACACCCAGCAATTATTCGCACCCATCTCTAAACAAAAAAAAAACAAAAAACCCGTTCGAATCGCCCTCCCTTCCCGTTCGAATCGCTCCTGCCTGTGACGTACACCCGGCTACGTCACGAGTTGCGTCACCATAGCTCCCGTTGAAGTAAACCCCTCGAACCCAACTCCTCCCGTCAGCTCGTGCGATGGTGGTGTAGTGGTGAGCATAGTTGCCTTCCAAGCAGTTGACCCGGGTTCGATTCCCGGCCATCGCACCATTTTTATCCCTTTTTTTTCTTCCACAAAATACATCCGTAGCAATTATAGGTTTAGCCGGGTTTAGCGTACTTTTCGCACTTGCCCGTTTTTTTTTTTACAACTCTAAAAGTGGTTAGGAGGCGGGANCCCCCCCCCCCCCCCCCCCGAAATAAATGTCAGGCGTCTCATCATGCAAGTCGCTCAAGGGACACGGTCACGCAATACCGACTCCGGGCAATTACTGCTGATTAGTTTTTCTGGCCTGGATACATGCACGTAACAAGAGAACGATTTCCCCCCCGCTTTGTGTACCGGCTGTCAGATAGACCAAAAATAATAATCACCGCCCATGAGAAATGCGTGATGAGCTCTACAGAGTCGTTTCGAGCATATACAAGGACCTGTTCACACGTACACAGTAGGGTCTAATAAATTCTCTTCAACAGATAGACAGTACAATCATTTTATAGGCTCTTGTGAGGCTGTAGTGGAAGGCCTGTTACTTGGGCAGTGTTGCTGCAGGTTGCTCTATGGAAGAATTCGGTTGGCACCATGAAAAGTACCAACAGAATTCCGTCACGCTGATATGCAACCAGATAAGCAAGTTGTATTTTTAGGATAGTAATACTGTATCTGGAAACTACGAAGTTTCAACACTAGCTGGTATGGGGTGACGGACCGTGACATGATGAGGATGGGTTTCGGCCAACGTGACTGCATGTATGTGACAATACCCGATACAAACATGATCGCTGGTGGGTGGAGCCAAATCTCACGTTTTCCTCCACGTCTGATTTTTCACCGCCGATTTGTACATAGTTGCCACAACAACCAGCGATTTGTCATTCACCTGCAGAACCACTTTTTATACCGTACCGTACGCATCATGACGTGTAAACAGCCTGTCCGGACACATTTCAAGACATGCAATACCCAGTGCAGACAGAGCCTCACCCTTCGATTAAACCCCTACCCACATGTGGAGAATGATAGGAAAAAAATTGAAGACCTCCCCCACCCACCCATTTTGGGGGGACCGTCCCGCCCTGCACGTGGCCATGAGCACAGTGTTGCCAGACTGATCCTCTGCCAACTGGCAACCCTGCCCGGAGCCCCATTGCCAAATAAGGGTTGAGCAGTAGTATTCTTAGCAGCTCCGGCGAAGAAGAGCCGCTCCCTAGCCTCCGTCTCACACATATACCCCCTCCATCTCAATGATCCACTCCGAGGTCTAGACTACAAGTGACTTCTGAAAACCATGTGGAGAGAGCTCGGGGTAAACGTCCGCCAAGTCCGATGCATCTCCCGGAGCCATTGCCAATGTACCAAAAATACGGTTGCCTGCCAAACTCTTAAAAAACATTTTTTTGGGGTCATTAGTCATGAAGCGGCCATTTGGGTCGCGAAATATGGCAGACCGGTGCTGACGTCACAACATTATTCGCGAACAGGGTGTTCCCAGCCGGGGGTCAACTACAAAAGGTGCCAAAAATGTGGTGAAAACACGGTTACGCTATATGTTAGCAGCTTAAATAACTCGTCGGGGGTGGTACTTGTCCACCCTGTACAGTTGCTGGAAGTACAAATTGGGATCAATGCAAATTGCAATTAATCAAATCTGGTTAATTTGTCACCCCAGTTTACAGAATACTGGAAACACTACCCTCCCATGCCCTGGGATGAATGGCCAGCAGTATTCACCACCCACCCACACACCGTCCGGGGGAAACCCTCTGGCATATCCCCAATCCCACCATATCATATGTGAGGATTAATAAGACGAAACCTTGTCCGTCATCCCAGCTAACTGCTGTTGTCAACAATGACTCACTATCTTTGGAAAGATCGCAGTTTAAACCTCAGGTGACACATTACGTGTTCCTCTAAAATGGTACATTTTGGCCTTATTTTTGTGCTACACGCTATGTAACTCTGACCTCATGGTTTAGCAGGAAACTCTTAATTTCCACCCCAAAAAATCATGATGGCGTCACATCCCATGCCCAATCTGACGTCATACTGGTTTTACCCTAAACCGGTTGTATATATATCAAAGCATGCCTTCATTTTATAAAATAAAATATTTACTCCCGAATGGAGACTCGACCCTCCAGGTAAACAAACATATGACAGGATGTAGCACAACCACAACTCCTTTTTCGGGCAGCCTGATGCCGCCGCCGATTTATTTTTAACGAGAGTCCCCATGCAACTCCCCCACTCCCAAAGTTACCCCTACAACTTTTTGTGGTGTCTGTACACAAAATGTCCTCAACATTTCCTCCTCCCTCAATCATCTTTTATCATCCTGGATGAGCTGCTCCTTCAGCCCCCAGACTCCCTAAATCGGCCAGCCCCGAGGTCACTATTCGACCTTCGTGCGACGCCCGCGACGCCCAAGCACCATTTTGCTCCCCGGATGGACGCCTGTTTACCACAATGTTTACCCCCCCTCCATCTCCACATTACCCAATCTTAAGGGTTATTTTAGCTAGCGAGCCACTAAATTCTCTAATTACTACTCTCAACCCGCACGATAGGCCTGATTGCGTAATGATTCGTCCAATTTATATTGTTTCCCCCAGCAACCCCATTTGAATACACATACTTGAAGCAGCTAGCTCATTGACATGCCATATTGCACAATCCCTTACGCAACCAAGATTCAAATCAGAATATGAAATATGGATATATCCTATGATTTGGCAGTCGTTTTCACCTCTTTGTACCCTTCCCATTTTTATGTCTAGCCAACAAAAAAGCACGCCTTTAGCAATTCCAATCGAGCTTATATATGGCACGTACTTGACAACTGGCAAATACTCCTCCGAGGACAAGACGCAATCGTCGCTTCAATTATAGTTATTGAACACGTCCAATAAGCACTTGGAGGCATTCAGGGCCTTCAGGGTTGGCCGAATTGCAGGAAAGGTCGAGACAACACGCGCGTATGCAAATGCACGTGGAGAGCGTGCTACTGATTGCTCGGGATAAGTACTTCAATTCCGATAATTGCAGGTGGGCAAACAAGGATGTAGGTAAACAAAAAGGTTGAACGTATAACCTGACTTTGGATGACGCAGAAAAAAAAAAGAAGGATGGTAACACTAAAATGGAGTCTGCCAACTGACCCATATACGAAGGCCCCTTTCAAAAACAAACAGTGTGACCGTGTGTGTAGAATGCACCGGACAGGGTGAAAATATACGGTCGTAAACTCGGCAAAGAAAAAGGAAAAGTTGCCGCCGACCTTGACCCATTCCCTCAATCTCACCTGGCCAGCTTGTTTGGCAGGTACAGTCTGGACCAACACTTACGTAAGAAATGTACCGAGAACTTCCGAATTTATTTTTTCTGAGGGCTGATGTTCCTGTGAATTGTAAATCTTGGCGTGGTTTTAAAGATTAGTCAACACTGAACTTCGGTGCCGTTACCGGCTGGCTAAGCAGTACCACACGTGACTGCCTCCAAAAAGCAACGGATCAGCAACCCATACCCATAACTCTTTTCGAAAGAGCCGGACAGCTCAATTAGTTCAGCTTTCGAAAAGAATGAAACCAACATAGCATGCCACATCACGCCCCTTAATAATTTTTTCCTCGCAAAATAAATATATTGACACAATATATTGACTCCCCCCCCCCC